>WEDG01011974.1:0-15216 GCA_017591395.1 Schistocephalus solidus | reverse complement strand
TAGATAATGGGTATGTAAATAATTAAAGTCAGAGCACATGCGTATAGCCAAAGAATGGACATATGCCATCCAGGCCTGGCGTCCGTGGTTTAAGAAGGATTATCTACAGCTGGAACGAGTGCAGGCGAGGGCTACGAAGATGTTCAAGAATCTAAGTCATCTGCCTTACGAAGCCAGACTGGTTGAACTTGATTTGTTTCCTCTAAATTACAGGCAACTACGCGGTGACCTCATCCAAACCTACCGGATTGTCAGAGGCCGCGATTGTGCCCTAAAATTTGCTGACTTCTTCGAATTGGCTGGGACGGAACATCTGCGGGGTCATCCCTTTAAACTGCAGAGGAAGTTTGTCCACACGGAAGTCCGTCGGAACGCCTTTTCGCAGAGGGTCGTTGGAACATGGAACGGACTCCCTGACGAGGTGGTCCTTTCAGAAACTGTTGACACATTTAAATTCAAACTAGATACTCATTTTCTGAGAAACTATTGTCAATATAATGAAGATTGTGTAAACAGTGGCAGGTTGCACCTGGCCCACACATATCGATGACCCTACATTTTCATTTATCAGATATATCACTGTAAACGTTTGTACTATTGACATTTTTGCATGTGAATAGGGAGCTCAAGGGCGAAAGCCTACTTCCCTCAATAAAGTGACTTAAAGTGACTTAAAACTAATATGAGCAAGCTGGTGAGTTGCATATGACATTGGATAATTGAACCTTCATTTATTCCCTTTTGGTGGGGCCCGCAGGCCAATTCCAAAAATTTCTTTCAATTTGTCAATGCAATCTCTCAGAAATTCCATCCAGCGGCTGCAGCTTACCAAACCCAGAGAACACACATACCACAAATGGCTGACAAAAAATACCGGGTAGTTTATCCGAGCAAGAATTGGCGAGATGCATTGTCCTGATCCTTTAAGCAACTTCATACAATCGATGTGCAGCTGGATGCCCATTTCAGGAATATTTATTGTTCGCCGGCGTCACCGATCATCCAGCAAACCATGTCCAAGGCCAAAGTGGACATAGCTCCCGTTCTTCAGGACCTTGTTACTGCAAGCACGTGGAGTACGCAGTAGTGTTCTTGGAACATTTGGAACTTCTGGATGGTAAAATCGGAGCATATCCAACAAAGCTTTAACAATTGCAAGGGGCATGTTTGTTTTCATGCAGACGTCCTGCAAATCTACGAGGAAGCATCTGCCTTGTACCTCGCTCGTGTGTTACATCACCCCTATAAATTCTGCACTCTGAATCACAATAACAATGCCTGAAAACCTACCAGTTGAAACCTCGGTAAAAATTGCAGGCATTTGATGCTCTGGTGAGGGGTATAACACCGACGACGAAGATGGCGAAGGACCATCTGCTACTTCTGTCGTGGCATAATATGCCCGCTTTGCACGCCGTATCAACTTAAACCCGGTGCTCCGCTTGATTTCGTAATATTTCCGCTTCATCGTTACTTTGCATGAACAATAGAACACGATATATAAAGGACATAAGAGCATATTTAAAATTCAGTCAAGTACCAAAATTCCGGTTATTGTTTTTTATTTAACTCGAGCAAAAGTATCTTTAAATGAAATTTAAAGGCACAACTTAACAAATTATCTTACAAAAACTCTCTATGCCACTGGATTACCTACCTCAGTATCAGCTGCTTTGCAACCAATTAGTCAATCTTAAAAGTCACACAGAAAGGCTCGGCACACGGTTGGCAGCTAAATGCCCTCCAAAGGACTGACTTAAACAAAGCACCCATAATCAGTTCAGCACAGTCCCCACTAACTACGCTTAAACACTATTTTATCTAGTAAATATTGCCTATTCTAGTTTAACTTAAAACACTGACACCTTTCCAAGTCTTTGCAACAAACCTGGCAGTATGGTAAATATGGCTTTAAAATTCGACGGGGTCAGGTCCATTCTTGCCCCTCTGAGCCCCCCGTTATTGAAGGGGTCATGTGCTGGAAGTGTGGTCGGCCACTAACCACCAGCTATGGCTTGATCGAATCCCGAAAGTGTACCATGAAATCAGATGATTAGTCTTCTAAGTAAATTCATCCTCTCTATGTCCTTGTTATCCTGAACCAGACTGAGCACAACGGGAAAACCTGCTCTCTAACTGCGACTATTTCGACATAGATACTACCTCACGGTTACCGTCTCCAAAGTTGCCACGGAACCGTACGTGCAAAATTAATTTTGGCGTCTTAGGAATTTTCTTCTCGGGTGGAAATTTCTCAGAAATCGTATTTCGAGCAAGTTTTGTTGTTTTTCAACCAATTCTAATGGACTAGAGAACTGATTTGTGCGCAATTAACAGCCTAGCTAGGTGAATTTATGCGCCTAGATCAACGAAAATGTTCTTTCAGTCAGCGAATGGCTCGACAATGGAACTCACATCCAAGCAAAATAATGACTTCGAATACCGTGGATATGTTAAAACGACAGTTAGACTGCTTACCTTTTGATAATCGACGACTTTCCCTGTATGAATATATTTAGCTAATCATTAGCTTAACTTCATGATATAAATTTGTGTGTATCGTACCATAACACGTCTGATGTAAAAAAATTAACTGTATTTAATGTTGTCTGTATATGCTGGCATTTATAATTTCGATTGTACAAAAATAGGGTCCACGAGGACTATGCCCGTAACCCTAAAATTATAAAAGATACAAGTCATCTAAGTTGTGCAAGGTCAAAAGATATCCAGATCCCTCGAGATCTGCTTCAGAAACAAGGTGGCCAGACCCCTTATTGCCCCCTCTGAGCCCACTCTAATGAAGGGGCTATATACTGGCAGGGTAGTTATGAGATTTTTATTCATTTATTGTTTTTATAAAATATGCAAAATAAAAATAAATGTTTTTGTTTCTAAACTGGTTATGATCATGGTATTGGAGTGCTTGGTTTGAGTTATGGTAATATTTTTTCTAAAATTATTTTTAGTCAGAAAGGTCAATTTATGACAATAAGAAGAAAAAGGGAAATTAAGAATATGGGAAGTTTGTTCAATTATGTCAATATTTGTGCCCTAAATTGTTTTTATTGTCTGGTGTGTCAACTGATGGCTGTGACAGGAACAGCTTAAATATTTATGATTACGGTGCGTTTATGCATTTATCGTGCTTATGCGATTTGCAAAAAGATAGTTTTTTTCTAATTTGGTGTTCATCCTGTAATTCTTGGCGTCAGATATTGATAAGTTTATTTAATTTATATAAATAATTGTGGCTTAAATTATTTTCTGTGTTGCGTTGGTCAAATAATGGCTATAGTCATGCATGATATGAAAAGAATTGTGGGAATGTTTCTGACCGTGGTATGGACTACAATCAAGTGTAAATGCATTTATTGTGTTCATAACAAGTAAAAGTATATTGTTTGATTAAGAACCTGAGGTTTCCGGCGGTAAGTGGTATCAGGTATAAGATTGGGAGTCCTTCCGAAATATTCTTCCGCGTGGACCGATTTTTAAAGATAAGTGAACGGATTATTTTTACCATATTTATTGCCCCTAGCAGCGAACTGTCTATTAATTGTTAGTTTAAAAAAGCTCTTATTACTGCTACATATTATTTGTGGCGGCCATATAATCACTTGGACTAATTAGTTACACTTTGCATAAGTGTGGTTAAAATTGTGCTCAGTTTGTCGTTTTCTTTTAACTGTTTGAAATCAGCTGCCATTTTAGCCTAATTAAGTATACTCTTATAAATTATTAACCCACTATTTTCTTTTAAGTAAACCAAAATTCCGTCTACTAGCTTACGATGTCCCGCAAGCGACTCGCAAAAAGACGAAAGGTTGCAGCTTCCCCTCCATCCTTGAGTAATAGAGTAATGGAAGGGGACCTATCTAGCGTATGCGAGACTTCGCAGCCCTCTGTAGATATTCTGAACTCTAAAATCCCTTTGGTAAATCTGTAACCTCTTGATCCTCTGATTGCTCAAGCCTACACCTCGTCCTGTGTTTATCGATCGTCATCTGACGAACTGGTAGATTTTTTGCTTAAAGGAACTATAACCAATGCCTCTGACACAGTTATCCAACAGGCTTTTAAATTCATTGGGATAATTAGCTCTGAAACCAAAGAACGGATAAAACGCAAGCATAATTTTATACTGCGTAATATTCCCAGTATCATATCTGCTTTCAACGGAGCGCGTTTGTTTCTGGAAAGCAGTGGCTTGGGATTCCGAGTCGCGTATGCTAAACGACTCCACTCGCTCAGTCGTAATGCCCCCATACTAGTCACGCTCTTTTCCTTGATAGAAATTGACTTCATACTCTCTAGGAAGGAGATTAGTAGAGAATTTTGTCGAAAATGGCATTCCTCGGTTTCCCCTGACCTCACCCCAATGCAGAGAAAACTGAAAAATTTTAAATTGTCGACAAGCAGCAGAGAAATGACTACCGCTGTTGCCATGTTGAACAAATTGCCTCCAATCTCATCTACGGCTTCGCCATCTGAAGCTCCAGCTAACTCTGCACGGAAACCAACCTTGATTAATCTTTTGGGATCTCAAGAAAACAGTACTTCTTTTTTTCGTTCTCAAGACGGCAGTACTCCGCCTATTACCATACCCATACCAAGTTTACCAGTTACTCCTGGTAAACCAACGCAGATTTCTAGCTCCAAGACAAGTCCGGCTAAAGTCTCAACAACTCGAAAACCGCAAAAATTTAGTCTCTCCACGAAAACTACTCCGTTACGATCGCCTATTTCTCCCAAAAACATCCCCACCCCAACAACATCGAATTTCCAGCTATCAACCAGGTCTCATACTGAGGCCAATAAACGAAACATACAAGCATTCTTGCCCAAAAATAGTGCTTCTGTGCCACTCACAGCAGTGCATCCCCCACCCCGTAGCCAATTTCGCTACGGTCGTTTCCCCAGTTGTCTCTCAATACGAAGGGTCCTGCTGGACTTCTAGACTCACCTGACCTTCTGTGTCACCTTAATAATAATAATTTGCAGAATCCTGTCCAGGGATTTCCCGGTCATGCCCCAATAGCTAGCAGTTGTGCTCGGTTCCCCTTTCTGTCATTTCCACCTCCATATTTTACTCCGATTTACCCACATCAGGCGCGTATGCTCCCACCTTTTTTCCAGTACAGGGCGGGAGCACCCGCCCCCAACGTTCAGTGGCCCGTGAACCACTGGATGAATTAGACGCTCTCCCTAAAAAAACAACTACCTTGCCCACTTAAACTGTTCGTTCTAAATGCTAGATCCTTGTTCAATAAAATGCCCCTGCGTCAGACTCTAGTCTTTGTCCACTGTCCAGATATCGTTATAGTAACTGAAACATGGGCAACACCTTCCGAAGCCGACCCCGAACTGTCTCTTATAGGTTATAATTGTACTCGAAATGATCACCAAAATAATCGTGGTGGAGGAAGCTGTATCTATATTAAACAAGCGCTGCAATTTTGGACCTTAGATCATCCACAATTTACTGCAGTTGACGAGAGCTGCTGGCTTCAAATTACCTTAAAAAATAGGAACACTTTACTCATTGGTTGTGTCTATTGCCCGCCCAATACCAGTGAGGATTTCGATCTTCGTCTCTCACAAGCATTCCATGCCGCAGTTGACTTAAATTTTAAGTATTGCTTAATTGCAGGTGATTTCAACCTTCCTGACATTCGCTGGTTTCCGGTCCCCTCCGGCCCCATAAAGTTCGAGGACTTTCTCGAGGCCGTAGATATTGGCATGTGGACCCAGGTTGTTGACTTCCCTACCCGAGGATCAAGCATACTTGATCTAATCTTCTGCAGAGGTTGCCTGCCTTTGACGGTGTCATCATTAGGCCCACTTGGGAGCTCAGACCATGATATCGTTGTTTCTACACTACAACTCGAAACCGATGAAACGCCTTCCAAAGGAATATAGCTTTTTCTTTGATTTTCGATTAGCGCTTTCGACAGAATTATTGATACATCTTAACTCCCACGACTGGACTAATTTCTTTATGTGTCAGGATGTGAACACCTGTACCGGTATACTTTACCAAGTTTGAGATCCACTTATTTCTCTTTTTGTTTCCCGTAAGAAATTAATTAATGTCGCGGATGAGGTTTATCTCCCTTTATCTTTTCACCGTAGGTTGCGTAAACTCTCTCGTCGATTCCATTTGCAAAACGACATTTCCATTTTGCCCTTGATTCACCGCATTTTTGAGCAGGCCAATAGGCTAACCGAAGAAAAACGGCTAGCTGAAGAGGTCAAATATGTCGAAAACCGTTCGTTAAATGTAGCGAAACTTTTTCCACGCGCAATTAGAACCCATAGTAAAACATGGCACCACGTACTACTGGATTCCATTGGCAATCCTGTAGTTGATGACAAATTGACGGCTGATAGTTTTAACGTTTTCTTTTCGAGAACATTTATTGAAAATTTGACCGCTCCCCCTCCGCCCATGCAGGTTTGGACCGGTGCCGTCCTCGAGACCATAACTTTTACCCTCTGGGACGTAACCGTAGCCATTCGACGTTTTCGTCAATCTTATAGTCCTGGACCAGATGGCGTACCAATCATTATTATAAAGGCGGATGCTAATGATATTTTCCCGTCAATTCTATGTAAGATATTTAATCCAGCTCTTGAAAGTGAAACCTTTCCCAGTGTATGGAAGGAATCGCATATTCTACCTATCCCCAAACGCGGCCAATCTACGTCATTTGACGATTTTAGGCCAAGGAACACACTGTCCGCAGCTTCGAAAATCTTGGAGACCTTGATCAAAGATAAGATGATGTATCATTTAACAGAGAATAAGCTGTTGAGTGCAGCCCAGCATGGGTTCCTCAAAACTAGGTCTTGTGACACATGTCAGCTCTCTTTCTTTGATCATGTTCTACAATCTAGGGATAATGGCTTTGCACTTTACATAGTCTTTTTCGATTTCACCAAGGACTTCGATCGTGTTTACCATGCCCTTCTTCTCCTGAAACTCTCCTCTTTCGGTATATGTGGTAAACTTCTGAGCTTGATATCTTCTTACCTGAGCTCTCGTACACAACATGTTAAGATCTCCAATGCTATCTCAAACTCGGCATGTGTGAGGAGTGGATTTATTCAGGGTAGTGTGCTAGGCCCGCTTTTATTTTGTCTTTTTGTCAATGATGTGCCAGGTTTATTTCTAAATGGTAGGCCCTTTATGTATGCCGACAATTTAAAAGTTGCCTATCAATACAAAGCCGGCAGATCGCGACACCGTGCTTGATCTATTAAAAAATGATCTCGAGGCCTTTGCCCAGTGGTGCTGCACATGTCGCCTTTCCCTTTCTTGGCACAAATGTTCCATTATGGTTGTCGGTGACAACCATCAGCCTCATCTAAGCATAGATGGCCACGATATAAATGTACCTGGCGTTGTTAAGGACCTGGGCATATCATATTCCAACGGTCTCAATCTTTCAGAGCATTGCGCCCTGATTGTCTCCAAAGCACGCAGAACTGCCGGGTTTATCCTCCGAAATTTTTAAAAACTATTGATATTAGACTCCGCCTTTATAAAAATGTACGTTAGACCTGGCCTGGAATACTGCTCGTTTCTATTTAGCCTTCTGCGCGCTAGCGAACGGAAGAAAATAGAATCGGTCCAATACTTCTTCTCGAAAAGAATTTTATCGTTGGAGCACCGTAATCTGTCGTATCAAGAACGCTGTGGGCTTGTTAACATTGATCCCTTATGGTTTCACCGAGTGCAGAAGGGACTCTTTTTGCTTTTTAAGCTTTTGAATAATCGTACATTTAATCCCCTTATCACTGTGTGGCAGCTTGACCATCCTCGGTGCAGCAGTCATCGCAATGTCTTTTTATTTCTTCCATTAGCTCGCACAGTTAAGTATCGACGGTTCTTTTCGGTAAATGCCATGGCCATGTGGAATAAACTTCCCCATAATATAAAAGTCCAGCGGAGTTATTCTTTGTTTACGATTACCATTACTAGTTTTTTGCATTCAGAACAGTTTCCATGAAATTTTTGGGCGCCGACACAGTTTATTTAGGAATATATCTATATAATTATGAGAGAAAATTTTGTAGTTTTTCTTTTAAATTCAGCTAGGCTAAAACTTTTGCTAATACCGTTAGGGAGGGCGTTCCATACAATCGCATATGTTATGGAGTAGAAGTTCGATCATTGGGCTTTTTGAATTTGGGGATTCCTGTGGTATTTTCGTTATTTCTAGTGTCTTGCGTGCGATTGTGATTCGATAGTATAGTAATTCTGAGACTATCTTGGTCGTTCTAGACCCTGAACAGGAAAGTGTGACCATTTTGGAGTTTTATGATCCAAAGGGATCGAAGACTATATCTATTGCATAAGTCAATATATGAAAGTTGGAAGCCATCACATTTGGACAAAGATCTGGTAAGGTGCCTTGAATGCCTTCTAATTTCTTCCGACCATCTGCGGGAATTATAGCAAAGGACATTCCGCAGTAATCCAGAAGAGGTTTGCGTAAATTTTGTAAAGATGTGTCTTTAGAGCATTTCAAGTGAAATGCTTACATATTATTTTGCATAGGCGAGTGGATTTTTATGGTATTCGTTTATGCCAGTGCCTAGTAAAGTCTTTGTCTCTCACTTCATGCCATGTCTGACTTATATTTTAAGCACTATACATAAAGACTAAATTGAGATGTTTGTATACAAATACTCACAGTCTCCATTCGAAAGTAGACAAACTTTTTTCAGGTCAGTGTATTTGAGGAAAATAGGCTTAAGCCTTTGAAATCCCTATTTGTTACGTAAAAGTAGCAAGAATAAGAAGCAAATTAAAGAAGTAACAGTCAAGTGAATGCAGGCAGATTAACGTGGTACACTGATATTGTTAAGGTTAAGTAGTCACATAGTCTTCGTGGTGCTGTAACATATGTATGTCAAGCCGATGTTTGAATGTATACACAGACTGGGACATAACAATCGCCTCAGGTAGGTTATTCCACGGTTCCACGACACGGTTGGTGAAAAAATACTTCCTTACATCCAATCTTACTTGGGGCACACTTAGTTTGAATGGATGACCTCGGAGATTTTTCGTAGTGGCAAGTTGGAAAAAGTCATCACATAGGAGGGCGCAATCCATGCCACGCACGATACGGAAGGTTTGTATCAAGTCTCCGCGCAACTGCCTATAACTCAGAGGATAGAGCTTTAGGTTATTTAGACGAATCTCATATGGCAGTTCACCTTGACCTCTTACTAATTTTGTGGCTCGCCGCTGCACCCTTTTCGAGCATGTTGTAGTCCTGTTCGGTCCACGGTCGCCAGGCTTGGATCGCATATTCAAGATTTGGCCTTACAAACGTACCAAAGAATTAAGAAAAGCAGTCTTCATCGAAAAATTTTAATGCCCGCTTGATAGCGTACAGTATTGAACTGGCGGATTTAGCTGCCTTGGAACATTGCGTAGAAGGCTTCAGGCTGTCTTTCATGCAAACTCCAAGATCCTTCTGTGTGTGTGCTTCTCGGAGTGGCAAACCGTTCAAATAGTAGGGTCGCATATCAGTGACCTGATTTCGATTTCCCAGACGTAGCAGGGTGCATTTGTTTGAGTTGAAGGACAAGAGCCATTTGCGGGACCACTCGTCCAATCGACGAAGATTTTCTTGGAAATTGTCTGCATCAGCAGCATTGTGGATAACTTTCCAGATTTTTATATCGTCCGCAAACATAGCAAAGTCACAGTCCAATTCCTGTACAAAATCATTAATGAACAAGAGAAATAGGATCGGTCCGAGCACTGAACCTTGTGGGACTCCACTCTCGATGACTGTGCGCTTTGATCGCTATCCACCTACACAGACCACTTGGGAACGACCAACGAGAAAATTCTTGATCCACGTAAGAAGTTTGCCGCCAATACCGAACATTCTCAACTTGTAAAGGAGACGCTGGTGTGGAACACTATCGAAGGCCTTCTGGAAATCAATGTAGGCCACATGCACAGTGTCTTTTGCATCGAGTGCTTTTGTCAAGCTTTGCATCGAATAAAGTAAGTTCGTAACACACGATCTTCCCCTACGAAAGCCGTATTGTACAGTCGATAAGAAGTTACGGGTTTCTAAATAAATCATCAATTCCTTTTTGACAACCTTCTCCATAACCTTGCAACAGATTGGGGTCAGGTTGACAGGCCTGTAATTTGTACCAAATGCACGACTACCACTTTTGTGAAGCGGTGCGATGTGGGCTGTTTTTCAGTCGGTAGGAAGAATTCCCGTATCGAACGATTTCTGGCACAGCAACGATAGCGGTTTCGCCAGCTCTCGAGCAAGTTCGAGAAGTAGCTTTGCTGGAATCTCGTTGGGGCCAGGGGATTTGCATGCCTTCAGACTTTTTAGTTCTTCAAAGACCGCCGCTTCTTGAAAGAGCATATCCTGAATAAGCGGCACTCCCGTAGTCTCGTAACTTGATGGAATAAATACAGCTTCTCTAGTGAAAACCGACAGAGAGAACTGGGAAAAGTGTTCAGCTTCGTTTTTATTTTCTGATAGCTCGAAACCGTCATCGTTTCTCATAACAGGAATTAAGTTCCTGTTACGTGTGCTTTTTCTTACATAGCTTTAGAGTAATTTGGGATTGTGAACTGCTCTCTGGAGCAAATCCATCTCGTAATTCCGTCGGCTTTGGAAGATCAAGCTTTTAACCTTGTTCCTTTGAGTTTTGTATGCTTGCAAGGCTAAATTTTCATTGTATCGGCAAAATTTCTTCCAAAGCCTTCCTTTCCTGTTAATCTCTCTTTTTAGATCCCTTGTTAACCACTGTGGTCTGTTAGATATCCTCAGTTGTGATGGTGGACAATGGCATTTTATTAGATTCAACAAACACTCCTTAAATAAATTCCAGTCCTCAGTGACATTCCCGGAGAAGAGAAGATCCCAGTCTATTCGTGATGCCTCAGCTCTCAACTTGCAAAAAACTCCTCGCCATAGATTGGGCCTGGTTACATTTATTGCAGATGGCACATAATATAAACCATACTCCTATGAAAGTACTGCATGATCACTTCGACCAAGTGGAGGTAGGCAGTGAACCTCGTCTATACTGTCAGGATCTTTAGTGAAGACGAGATCTAAACAACTAGCCTGTTGTCCTCCACGCGCTCTCGTTGGAACAAATACATGTTGGGTGAAAAGAGCTTCAAGTGTTGTCTTTAGCAGACGATGATCGAAGGAAAACTTTGAGCTCTGTGCCTGCAGATCGTTTCATCGAATGCCGGGTGCATTGAAGTCACCCATGAGAACAACATCAGGTCAACTGCTAATCTCCATTATGTTCTCCAACAAACAAGTATCAGCGTCAGTGTCTGTCCCCGGTGGTCGGTAGAGAGTCATGACTTCAAGGGACTGCGATCCCCGTGTCTTTTTTCAGCCAAATAGCCTCAATACCATTGCTAATCTTCTTTGTCATTTCCCACACTGTGAAATTGCTTTTAAAATACATCGCAACTCCTCCACCCTGGCGTTGGGTGCGGTCTCTCCTGAACAGCTGGTACCCGAATAAGGCTACTTCGCAATCACTGATGTTCTGTGACAGCAATGTTTCTGTGATTGCTATAATATCGGGAGACAGGATGGCTACCTGAATTCTCAGTTCGTCGAGTTTCGAAAACAGACTTTGGGCGTTGGTTTACAGAAATTTCAGTATACAGCAGTCAGCAGAGCTAAATTCCGTTTGTCTCGAGTTTGCCAATGCTAATTTGCCGATACCATCATGAGCATTTGCTGGTTCCAGAGCAATGTTGCATTTCTCTGTATCACGCGTTCCCTCAAAGCACTAGTCTCAGACCGAACCCCCGATGTCGTTGCCATTACGGAAACATGGCTCAAAGCCGAAATCGTGGATAGTGAGGTTTCGATAGATGGATACCAACTATTTCAAAGAGACCGATAAAATAGACAGGGAGGTGGAGTGGCCGTATACGTTAGGACAGGTATATCAGCCGTCGAACGAGCGCACGCCATCTTCCTTGAATATGAATTTCTCTGGATAAAGATTAAAAAGGATTGTTCACAAAACCTGCAATTCTTGATGATCTACAGACCACCAAACTTTCAAAGTGCTACTGATGAGTCCCTCCTCCATTCGCTCAAGGAAGTAGCAAGTCACCAGGAGGTGCTTATTGCTGGAGATTTCAATGCACCATACAGTAGACTGGGTAAATCTGACAGCTGATGGTGCGCCAACTTCCTTCGTCCACAAGCTAATGGATCTCGCTCTTTACCAACGTCTGGCACAGAAGGTTAACATACCAACGACATTGCCTAGACCTAGTATTTATGAAATACTTCTCTAACATTGATGAAGTGTACTCTATTGCACCCCTTGGTAAGAGTGAACATAGTACGCTTATGTGGGATTACTCACTTTATTCTCAGCGCCAGAAAGAGAACGGAAGGCAAGCGAAATATATGGAAGGCTGATTTTAACGCGACGAAGAAAGAACTGATGTGCGTGAAATGGGACTGTTTGCTCAAAGGGAAACCAGAGGATAACTCGCGATCGTTTAAGAAGGTTTCACTCGCTCTGATTGAACTCTTTTGTCCAGTGAAGGTGCAAAAAAGACAAGTCGCCTAGCCTGGTTAACAAGAGAACTTAAGAGGCAGTTAAAGAAGAAGAATAAAAATGGAAGGTATTCCGAGAAACAGGGTCAGCAGCACATCAAAAGGAATTTCTTCACCGTAGAAATCCTATCAAAATGATTCTTCTGGTAAGTAAGAACTATGAATCAAGAATTATTCAACAGGCTAAATATAAACCAAAAATTTTAGTCCATTAATATTAATAGTCGATTAAAAATCAAGGACCCAGTCGCAGTACTTATGGATGGGAATGGCGTTGAAGTCGTTGAAAATTGCGACAAAGCCGAGCACATGGGTCGGTTCTTTGCCTTGGTATTCACTAGAGAACCGAACCTTCAGCTTGACCACGACAACAGTGTTCTTATAGACGCCGGTCCAGTGCTTGAATATATACACTTCCCGGAACCTCTTGAATAATAAGAACTGAAAAATCTCAAAAAAAGCCAAGTCATCTGATCCGGACGATTTACTGGCAAAATTCTTGAAAGAACTGGCCGGCGAACTCTAAAACCACTAGCGCATATATTCCATTCGTCCTTTGAATCTGGGAAACTGCCATCCTAATGGAAGGCAGCAAATATATACCCCATATACAAGAGTGGGGTTCGATCTAATGTCAACAATTATCGGCCTGTCAGCCTAACCTCCATTTTCTGTAAAATAATGGAATCGATAATTACGAAGGCGACCATGAAAGTCCTTGAGGAAAACCGATTCCTCTCAGAGCTCCAGCATGGCTTCAGACAGAATCGCTCCTCTCTTTCCAGTTAATTGCTCTCAACAGAGCAGTGGATTCGCGCATTGGAGGAAATTTATAGGGTTGACGTCATCTACACTGAGTTCAAGAAGGCACTTGACAGTGTCCCACACAAACGTCTAATCTATAAATTATCTGAAATTGGCATAAGAGGAATGCTGCTGACATGGAGTGCAGAATTTCTTACAGCAAGATTTCAAACTTGTGTATCGATACCTCGAAGTCAACGCTTGCTCTGGTTCTAAGTGGTGTCCCCCAAGGCTCCGGTTTAAGACCATTACTCTTTTTAGTCTATATCAGCGACTTCGTTGAAGACCTGGGTTGCAGCGCCGTCATGTTTTCAGACAAATGTTAACTTGTGGAGGGTCATCAGATCTGATGCCGATAGGCACGCACTTCAAGAGAGTCTCAACCATTTTAGCAGCTGGTCTGCTCGCTGGCTCTTAAATTTTAATGTTGGGAAGTGTGTTGTCCTAAGAATGCGTACCAGAAGGACCAGTGATGAGGACGATTCCTACCAATTCATTCTCAATGGATAGCGCCTTTCAATTGGCGAGGAACAGAAGATCCTCGGTGGTCTAATAAACTTCTTACTCAAACCATTTTCACAGTGTTAAAGTCAGCTTTAACGTGCAACACAAGTTTTATTTGCGCTCAGATGTGGATTTGTGCAGATTGATAAGAAAATATTCTGAAAAACCTACTGGGTATTTGTTCGATCTCACTTGGAATATGCTGTCCAGGCCTGGCGTTCGTGGTTTAAAAAGGATTATCTACAGCTCAAACGAGTACAGGCGAGGGCTACAAAGATGGTCAAGAATCGTAGCCACATGTCTTACGAAGCCAGACTGGGTGAACGTGATTTGTTTCCTCTCAGTACAAAAAGAAATACGCGGTGACCTCATCCAAACCTACCAGATTATCAGAGGCCGCGAGTGTGTCCTAGCATTTACAGACTTCTTCAAATTGGCTGAGACGGAACATCTGTTGGTTCATCCCATTGAACTGCAGAGGAAGTTAGTCCAAACGGACGTCCGTTGGAATGCCTTTTCGCAGAGGGTCGTTGGTGCATGGAACGGACTCCCTCCTTAGGTGGTTCTTTCAGAAACTGTTGACACATTTAAATGCAAACTGGATACTCATTTGCTGAAAAACTATTGTACATATAATGAAGCTTGTGTAAAGAGTGGCAGCTTATGCCTGGCCCACACAAATCGCTGACCTTACGTTTTCATTGGTCAGAGATAATGCTCTAAACGTTTATTCTTTTGACATTTTTGAATGTGAAAAGTAGGCTTAAGGGCGAAAGCCTAATTCCCTCAATTACGTGACTTAAAGTGACTATATTAACAGCAGAAATTAATAATATGGTAGGTATATCCGCAAGGTCGAAGGTGGTTGGTTCAAATTTGAAGATAAGTGAATTCTCGAATTTTCAACTGATTTCTACGTTTCCTGTAGAAAATATTAGCTTAATTATTGACAATTAATTGTATTTCTACCTCATCATCAGCTGCACATACCTGCAGTTATTGCAATAGCAAAAGGGAGAAATATAGTTTTTAAACTTTTTCACCCTACATAGCCTCATTAAAGTTCTCGCAGATTTACGTCAAAACGACGGAATCTAAAGGCTTATTCTAGAAATAAAGTTGAAAATTTGTAAGTTTACCTTATTTCCAGCGAAGAATAATTTGTAGTAACTGGTATACCAGTTGATATAATTTTTCATCCTGCATAGCCTCTTCGCTAATTCTATTTCAGTTTAAAGTCATTACCTAGCAGATATTTGCTTGCAGTGACTTGCTTAAAATATTAAATCTTTTATTCCGC
>WEDG01011973.1:0-13279 GCA_017591395.1 Schistocephalus solidus | reverse complement strand
TGAAATATACTGAATTATAAACCGTTTTTTAGAAATAATGAAATAAGTTTACTCAGCACAATCAACTCCTTCGACCATTATGAAGAAGAAGATCATATCCTCTCTGTATAATTCAGTATAATTCAGTATATATAAAGGATATAGGCAGAGCCTTTGAAAACCCTATTTACAGATAGACGCTAGAAAAACCAGCAAATGTTACATTGCGATAGTCGTTTTAGCATATCGATCATTGCTATCGACTTAATATATGTTCATCAAGTAAAAATGCATCAAGTCTTCTTTTAAACATTTCAACGCTTTCAGTCTCAACAACCGAAGCTGGCAGTTTGTTCCATTCTTCAATCACCTGTTGCGAAAAGAAGTTGGCCAACACTTCAAGTTTGGCGTGATTTCTTTTCAGTTTGTATTGGTGACCTTGGAGACTTGTCATGTTTGCCAATTCAAAAAGGTTGACCATCTGAAGAGCACAATTAACTTCTCCGACAAGTTTGAAGACTAAGGTTATATCCCCTCTCTATTGCCTATAAGAGAGAGGAAAAATTTTAAGTCTTGCTAGGTGACCCTCATAGGGTAGGCATTCCAATCCGCTTACTAGTTTCGCTGCCCTCCGTTGAACTTTCTCCAGCAGAGCGTAATCATGTTTCGTCCAAGGGCGCCACGCCTGAACGCAATATTCCAACACCGGCCGGATAAATGTTTCAAGTACGCGCCCAAAAAGCTCTCCGTCAAAATTAACGAAGGACCTCCTGATTGCACCTAAAATACACATAGCTTTCTTTGCGATATACAAACAGTGCGACGATGGTTTAAGAGTAAGTGTTATCCATATACCCAAGTCCTTAAGAATATTTACCTCCTGGAGTTGGTGACCACCGATGAAGTACTAGTATTCAAACCTAATCATCCTTCTGGAACTAGACCGTAGTCGGATTATTTGGCATTTGTTAAGATAAAGATTCAGCAGCCACTCATCACATTATGTTTGCAAGCGATCTAAGTTTTGTTTTTATTTTCGCGCATCCTCCGGTTTTTCAATCGAAATCCATAACTTCAAATCGTCAGCGAACATTACCTTCTCGCATGTCAGACAATCTAGGCAGTCGTTTACGTAAATCAGAAACAAAATGGGACCTAGAACGCTGTCCTGCGGAACTCCACTGTGAACGGTTTCCCAGTGAGACTTGGCATCTCCGATACAAACACGCTAGCGCCTGTCTGTGAGAAATTCGGCCAATCATTTGAGTAGGTTGCCAGTCACACGCAAATTTTTATTTTATTTTATTTATTTATTGCCAGTTAACAGGCAAGGTAAAAAAATATATATACAGTAGAGGGTCAAGCTGACAGTGAAAAAAACTCCTGATCGTTGTTTCATGTGTTTTCAGGAGAAAAAAACTGCAGCTTATTTAGTAATTAAAGTTCTGGACAGTGACGCGTTAACACAGGTGCCCGGTGAAGAACCTTTCCATTCAGTGTGACGGATCCGGTATTCTGCACCAGCAGGTATGTCGGCGAGCGGCTGTTCGCTATCGACTGAGAAATAAGCCGATTGAGGTCTGCAGACCCCAGTAATATTTCCCCTCAGCATGAAGACTGGCGCAGGATTCAGAGTCCGTGAGCGCCATCAGAACCGAAGATAGCTTCAACAGAGTCAGCACCCAAAGGTTTTGGAAGGTGTCCTGAATGTAGAAAACTAGTGACAGTTCGCGTAAACAAGGGATAGCTTTGCTGAATTTTGATACTTCTAGGTAGCTTATTCCAGATTGCTATAGCGTTTACCGAAAAAAACTGCCGGTATCTAACTGTGCGTGCCAAAGGAAGAAATAAAAATACATCTCGATGACTGGTGCGTTGAGAGTGGTCGAGGTGCCTCAGAGATGTAAGGGGGTGAAATGTACGAATGTTTAGTAGTTTAAACAGTAAAAATAGTCCCTTCTATAATCTACGAAGCCATAGCGGGTCAAGGCTTGTAAGCTCACAGCGTTGTTGGTAGGACAGGTTTCGGTGATCTGAATAGAAAACTCTTTTTTTAAAGAAGTGCTAGACTGATTCTATCTTCTTTCCTTCACTAGCGTGCAGAAGACTAAATGGAAACAAGCAGTATTCCAGACTAGGCCTGACATACATTTTATAGAGGCTGATTCTTATTTTGACGGTTTTAAAATTTCTGAGAATAAACCCAGTAGTTTGGCATGCTTTCGAGACAATAAGGGCGCAGTGCTCTGACAGATTAAGACTACTAGAGTATGATATGCCCAGATCCTTTAAAACTCCGGGCACGTTTAGATCGTGACCGTCTATGCTTAGGTGGGGCTGATGGTTGTCGCCAATAACCATAACGGAGCACTTTTGCCAAGAAAGTGAGAGGCGCCATGTGCGACACCACTAAGCGAAGACCTGAAGATCCGTTTTTAAGAGCTGAAGCACCATGTTGTGATTAATCGGTTTATATCGATAGGCAACTTTTAAATTGTCAGCGTACAGAAAGGGCCTACCATACTGAAAACAATCAGGAACATCGTTGACAAAGAGGCAAAATAGAAGCGGGCCGAGCACGCTGCCCTGAATAACTCCGCTCCTCACATGCGTGGGGTTGGGAATAACATCAGAAATTTTAACCCGTTGTGCGCGAGCATTCAAATAGGAAAATATTAAGTTCAGAAGCTTGTTACCTATGCCGAAGGAGGCAAGTTTCAGCAGTAGGAGATCATGGTCAACACGATCAAAAGCCTTAGTGAAATCGAAGTAAACGGTGTAAATTGCAAAACCGCTGTCTCTAGATTGTAGCACATGATCGAAGGAAGAGAGCTGGCAAGTGTCGCAAGACCCATTTTCGAGAAAACCATGCTGAGCTGCATTAAGTTGGTTATTCTCTCTTAGGTGACACATCATCTTGTCTTTGATCAAGGTCTCGAAGATCTTCGAGACTGCTGGTAGTGTATTTATTGGCCTAAAGTCGTCAAATGACGTAGGTCGGCCGTGTTTCAGAATAGGCAGTATGTGCGATTCCTTCCATAAAATAGGGAAAGTTTCACTATCAAGAGCAAGATTAAATATCTTATACAGAAGGGACGGAAAAATGTCGTTTGCATCCGCCTTTAAAACGCTGACCGGGACTTCATCTGGTCCTGGACTGTATGATTGACGAAAACGCCGAATGGCAACGATCACGTCCCAGAGGGTAAAAGTTATGGTTTCGAGGATGTTACCTGTCCAAACCCGGATGTTAGGAAAGGGGGGTGACAGTATGTTCACTAAACGTTCTAGACAAGAAAGCATTGAAGCTATCAGCTGTCAACTTAGCATCAGCTATTGGGTTTCCTAAGGCGTCTCGAAGTACGGGGTGCTGCGTTTTTCTCTGCACTTTTACTGTGCGCGAAAAGAGCTTCGCAACATTTAACAAAGGGTTTTCGGCAAAGGTAAACTCATCGGCTTGTCGTTTTTCGTCAAACAGTATATAAGCCTCTTCAAAGATTTGCTGGATCAATGGCAGGACGGAGGTGTCGTTTTGTAGATGAAAACGACGGGAGAGCCTACGCAGTCTACGGCGGAATGATAAAGGGAGGTAGACTTCATCCTTGACAATAATTATTTTCTTACGGGGCTTACAAGATCAGACGGAGCTTACGGAGCTTAAAGATCAGACATTTTTTGTAGAACTCTGTCAAAGGTTTTACTAAAGTCAATGTAGACCGCATCGACTGACAAACCCATTTCTTATGATTTTGTCCAACTTTCCATGGATGTGAGCAGGTTTGTGAGGCAGGATCGACCACTTCGAAATCCATGTTCATATGAACTTAACAAGTTATTCTCTTCAAGATGCCTCATCAGTTCCGTTTTGATTATCTTCTCTATCATTTTGCAACAGATACTTGTGAGGCTGACTGGTCGGAAACTGTTTGGTGATGACCTCTATCCTCCTTTATAGATAGGGGTTATGTTGGCTATCTTCCACTGGGTAGGCAGAGCCCCCCTCCTCCATCGATCATTCAAATATCTTGGAGAGCGGAGAGGCCAGCTGGTCTGTGAGTTCATTGAGAATTTTTGCGGATATACCATCTGGGCCAGGTGATTTAGTGGGCTGTAGCTGTTTCAGAGTTTTTCTTACTATGTCCATTGGGAACGACACCGTGCTGATTTTGTTTTTAGATGTGACAGTACTGTAGTATTCGTCCTCGTCAAAAGGGGTTCCTCGGTATACACGGACATAAAGAAATTGGAAAAAGGCTGGTCTTATCAGAGTTATCAGTTAACCTGTTTCCCTGATTTTTCTTTAAGACAAGGAATGCAGTCGCGATTTCGTTTTGCCTTATTAACGTAAGCATAGAACCTTTTCGAATTTCTTTTTATGTCGTTGACTATTTTTGACTCAAAGGCTGATCTTTCTTTCTCAGAAGATTCCGACACCGATTTCGTTGTTTCTTAAATGCGGAAAAATGTTCGGGTTGTTGATATCTGGCATATGTTCTCCACAGTCTTCATTTCTTCTTGAGATTCCTTTTTATTTCGGATGTCACCCACTCGGGTCGGTAGACGCACGATCGCCTTTTAAGTGGGCAGAATTTAATTACCAACTGCTGAATCAATTATATAATGAAAGCAGGCCGCGTTTGGGTCAGGTACATTTGCAGGGCTCCAGTCTATCTTATTAAGTAATTCTTTCATTTTGGGATAATCCCCTTTCCATACATTTCTCTACCTAACTTCACGACGTTTGGATACAGAAAAATGACTGTACTCCCAAGCAAGAACACAATGATCACTTCGTCCAAGCGGCACGTAAGAACTTAATGCAAGGATGCAATTGTCATCTCTACTTATGACTAGATCCAAACAGCTTGACTGCTGTCCATTTCGGAACCGAGTAGCCATTGTGACATGTTGGGTAAGAAACTCGTCATTTTCCAACTGAAGTATTTTCTGTTCAAATGAATTTTCCGATCGCGAGCAGTACATTGACACCTAGTCGATATCGGGAGCATTGAAATCTCCAAGTATTAATAAGTGTTTGCTACGGCAGATTTGCTTTACCTCTGTGAGGAGTGCTTCGTCCGTGTCCGTTCGCTGCCTTGGGGATCATATACCACGGCAATATGGAGATCTGGTTGGTTTGGGACTTTCAGTTTACAACAAAGTATTTCGCATGACGAGATCCTATTTGGCGAGGGCCCATCCGGAATGAAGTCAATGCCTTCTCGTATAAACATTGCAATTCCACCACCCCTACGTCCGTTTCTATCCATGCGGATAAGCTGAAAACCGTCTATTCTGACTTCTGTGTCTGCGATTTGTTCATTTAACCATGTTTCAGTTAGAGCTATGAAGTGATGTTGTACATGGTCCACGACCAGTTTAATTTCATCCATTTTTTCGATAGACTCTGCACA
Source organism: Schistocephalus solidus (assembly GCA_017591395.1). Lineage (NCBI taxonomy): Eukaryota > Metazoa > Platyhelminthes > Cestoda > Diphyllobothriidea > Diphyllobothriidae > Schistocephalus > Schistocephalus solidus. The sequence goes on along the minus strand of WEDG01011973.1, from coordinate 7,886 downwards.
TTTGTGTACATCATTTTAATCTTGTTTTCTTCCCTCGATTTCTGAAGATTTTTAGTTCTTTTTTCCACATGGCGATTTTTGCTGGATATTTCACAAGATAAATCCGGTCTCCTGTCTGAGTTCAAATCTTTAGGCATTTGGTAGGGCTTTTGACTGGCGTGGTTGCCGTCAATTTCACCGGATTTTCCCATATAAACAAGCACATCGTATTGACGATTTTGTTGTCTACAATATTCAGGTTTTGTTCCCCCTCGTATTGACGTCTTTTCAATTCTGCTACCAGTGTCCTCATTTTCATCCGATCGGTGGGAGAGTAATCCGGCTGAAAAAAAACTCCACGATGATTCTTTCGTAGTCGGGACTTTCGAGAGATCAAAAGATCTACCTGCTGATTGCTCCCCAAGACGACTTTTAATGGTCTTGGTCGAACCTCATGCGTTTCATTTGTAACGAGAGGCCCCAATCGAAAGATCGTTTTGATTTCGACTGTCACACCAGTTTCTTGCGTATCATTCAATAAATTTTGAAATGTCAGCAGATCCTGTTTTACCCTTTCTTTTGGCGTTTCCCCAGTAGCGTCTGAGACTCCCTGAACTACCAGACAAATTGATCTGTCAGGGAATAAACTCGTTTCTGCATCCTGCTTTCTTTTAGTGATGGAAGTTTGAATCATACCATTTGTTACAGTCTTTAATACTGTGTTCTATTTGATCTTCATCGGTGAGATGTTTGGTTGATTTACAGACATTTCTATGGACCTTTAAAACGGCGTGAGTTCTCCTGACAATGCGTTTGCTATAATAGCATCCGGAAAACCTGAAGTTTGGTTTGTTGCATCCAGGTCTTTCGATAAGTCACAGGCCACTTTTCTGCCATTAATTTGCTGGCTACCATTTCCTGCTTCATTGTAGTTCGGGGGACATCTAAAGAGCATGCTGCTATCGCTCGTCCGTGGCATTAAAGATTCCTTACAATTACTGTTTTTCGACTTTTTAGAGACCGTCGATCGCTGCTTTACTTTTGTGCAGTCGGATTCTATATGCACCAGATTTCACGAACATGGGGAAACGCAAGACATAATTTCCTCCTCGCTTATTTTCTTTCTGGTCATCTGTATTTCAACTGACTCAGAGGTTTGTTCTAATGACTTCGTTCTTTTTCTCTTTTTGTTTCGATTTATGTTGTGTCTATTGACCTCTACGGTTTCCTTGCGATGATTTAAAAGTTGCCTATCGATACAAGCCGGCAGATCGCGACACCGTGCTTGATCTATTAAAAAATGATCTCGAGGCCTTTGCCCAGTGGTGCTGCACATGGCGCCTTTCCCTTTCTTGGCACAAATGTTCCGTTATGGTTGTCGGTGACAACCATCAGCCTCATCTTAGAATAGATGGCCACGATATAAATGTACCTGGCGTTGTTAAGGACCTGGGCATATCATATTCCAACGGTCTCAATCTTTCAGAGCATTGCGCCCTGATTGTCTCCAAAGCACGCAGAACTGCCGGGTTTATCCTCCGAAATTTTAAAACTATTGATATTAGACTTCGCCTTTATAAAATGTACGTTAGACCTGGCCTGGAATACTGCTCGTTTCTATTTAGCCTTCTGCGCGCTAGCGAACGGAAGAAAATAGAATCGGTCCAACACTTCTTCACGAAAAGAATTTTATTGTTGGAGCACCGTAATCTGTCGTATCAAGAACGCTGTGGCCTTGTTAACATTGATCCCTTATGGTTTCGCCGAGTGCAGAAATGACTATTTTTGCTTTTTAAGCTTTTGAATAATCGTACATTTAATCCCCTTATCACTGTGAGGCAGCTTGACCATCCTCGGCGCAGCAGTCATCGCAATGTCTTTTTTTATTTCTTCCATTAGCTCGCACAGTTAAGTATCGACGGTTCTTTTTCGGTAAACGCCATGGCCATGTGGAATAAACTTCCCCATAATATAAAAGTCCCATGGAGTTATTCTTTGTTTAAGATTACCATTACTAGTTTTTTGCATTCAGAACAGTTTCCAAGAATTCTGAAGGCCGACACGGTAGAATCTGTTTTCCTGTTCGATGGAGTGCGCGGCATCTGAACTCGATCCCAGGTGTTACCTTGAGGGATACGGCACCGTCTCTGCAGCCTGCACCCGTTGACTTCTTCGGCAGACAGTGAGCGACCGTACACGGATGCTTTCTTGCCTGAGGCAGAATCCCGGTTCCTAGCAAAGACAGAGAGACTGCATACAGACTGCAATTGTGTTAGCCCTTCCCTGATCTGAATTGCTATCATCCTTACAGGTGGCAGTTTTTCTCCTGAATAACATTAAAATAGGAAAAACACTTATAATGATATATATTCAGGAGTTTTTTTCACTGCCAGCCTATACCCACTGAATATTTCATCTGACAATGGCTGTAAACAGGTATTAAATACAACTATTATTATTATTATTATTATTATTATTATGGTCTAGCATGTTGATGTTTTTCAGCTCATAAGCATCGTTTTTCGGTGAGTTAATTTTGTTATGTTTGATGAGGACTGCTATTATTTCCGATAGGAGATCAAGTTCTCCTTCTTATCTCAAAACTCTGGTTGTGAGTCCTCGGCATCCATCACAGTGTGTGAGCCCTTCATTGTTTAGCTTAGATTTGATAATGTTCAGTAGTGCACTGCTTTCTTCAATATTGCTGCTTTGTGGTTCTTCTCGGTCTGCTGAGAGTGACTTGAGTATTTCTTGTAAGTTTTTGTCACATGAAATCGAAAACGGTTTACAAAGATAGGAGAGATCATTATTTTTGTAGTATATACTATTTGTTTTGTCTGCTGGCTTCCCGGGCGTGGCCGAGCGGTCAAGAGCATCAATAGCTAATCGAGAGGTTGATGTTTCGAGTCCTGGCTGAAGCGGTAAATAATTTTCTCGCGTTGTCGGGTCGTGAACATTTGTGTTTCCCATGCCAGCAAGACCTCTACGAGGATGCATTAAGTTTTAACGAGCAGCTTAAATTATCAAGCGAATAGTTTACTGAGCACAAAAAGAAGTGCTTTTCCAAACCGAATTCACTATCGAATGTTAATACGAAGCAAAGAATGACGCAGCCTTTGAAGTGAGTTTGCCAATGGTTCTTCGCTCCTTCCAGATGTAGACACCTTTCCTGGCGAGAGACTGTTTTCTGAAACCCGTATGAGGCAGGATCCAAATGAAACTGAGTTAGCTTATTATTCAAGATTCCGATATCAATTTTCATGTGCCTGAATATCAAAATGTCTATAAACAATTATAGGCTGATCCTGATAAACAGACAATATGTGATCCAATGACAACTTATTTCGTTGAGTCCTGCCATTGGAAACAGATTATTGGCCAAAAATCAAAAGCTTGGAGACGAGCGAATTTCAAACGGATTTCCAAAGCCGCCGCAATAGAAACAATATGAGCAATAAATGCGCTTATTCGTTCAAAACCACTTTTAAAAAACAAAAAATGATAGGAAGAATATTCAGGAATGACTCAGCCGTTTGCAGAGGTCATAGGTCCTGGATAAATTTAGATCTTCAAGGGGTTTCGCACTTTGGTTCACTGAGTGGTTGTCATTACTTATTGGTGTAGAGGCTGTTTTTATCAAGTTGACGAAGGTGATAAACAAATTCCAATTTGATGTCGTTTTGTGAGGTAATTCGGCACCAGAAAAATTTCCAGAAAATTCCAAAGAGCAATTACGTTCGTGCAGGGGCAGTTTTAATGTCAGAATCAGAACAAGCGAAATGTTAACGATTTTTAAACTGTCCAAGCCGGAGAACAAAAAGATACGTGAACCGCGTGTCTATCTTCAAGTGCTTGGATCCACCTCTGGAGCGAATACAGCAAATTCGTTGTGCATGATCTTCCTTTTCTGAACCCGTGTTGACAGCTTGATAACAAATTATGAGTCTCTAGGAATTTCACCAATTCACTCTTGATGATCCTTTCCATAATCTTGCCAAGGATGCATGTCAAGCTTATGGGCCTGTAGTTTGTCACTGACGCCCGGCTACCACTTTTGTACAAGGGAGTTATATGTACCAGCTTCCAATCGAAAGGAAGTGTTCTGGAGTCAAAGGACTTTTGAAAGAGCACTGACAGAGGTGCGGAAAGTTCATTGGCGAGTTCTTTCAGAAGCTTGGGTGGAAGCTCGTCTGGTCCTGGGGATTTCGACTTTTTTAGTTCTTTTAATTCCTTTTGGATCAAATATTCTGAGAATAGTATGTGGCTAATGCTTGCAGTCGGCGGGTTATCCACTGAGGGACAAAGGAACCTTGCCTCGTTTGTGAAGACTGAGCGGTAGAACTGTGAAAAGTAGTCGGCTTTTTCCCTATTTTAAGAAATTTCGACGCCCACGGCAGTCTTAATCAGCGGTATTTGATGTTTATTCCTTGTTAATCTACGGAGGTAACTGTAGACTAACTTTTTATTCTGCGTTGCCTTTTGCAGCAAAGTCTTCTCAAATCCTCCTTGCGTTTTAAGAATAAGGCTTCTCATTTTGTTTCTCTGTGTTTTATACTTATTCAAATAGGCTACTTGATTAGACTCGCAATATTTTCTCCACTACTTGTGCTTTCTGTTTATTTCCCTTTTTAAGTTGCTGTCTAGCCACCCAGGACGCTTGCTGTGATGGACACTCGTTAACGGGCAGTGGTTGTCCATAAGTTGCAAAAGAACATTTCGGAAGGACTCCCAATCTTCGTTCACGGTGCTCGAAAACATTGAGGTCCAGTTGATGTCTGTTAAATATGCTCGCATCTGATAAAAGTTTTCTCATCAAACGTTACGCCGTTTTTCCTCTATAGCAGGCGCAACGGAGAATAAGGAGTAGTCCCACATAAGCACCACATGATCACTACGACCAAGTGGGGGCTTTGAAATAATCTTGTCAATGCTGCCTGATGTTTTCGTGAAAACAAGGTCAAGACAGTTAGCCCTTTGTTTTTTCACGTGTTCTGGTGGGGAAAGGGACATGTTGTGTGAGGAGTGCCTTCAAAGTTATTTGCAGAAACATAATCAAAAGTCGATTTCGGGCATGATGATTGAACAGTGCTCCAATTAATTCCTGGTGCGTTGAAGTCACCCATAATCATGAAATTAGGTCGACTGGAGAAATTTTCTAATTGTTCCAACAAGAGGGTGTACGCGACTCGGTCTACCACAAAAGTAGAAGTCGTGCATTTGCTACAAATTACAGGCCTGTCAGCCTGACCTCAATCTTTGCAAGTTTATGGAGAAGGTTGTCCAAAAGGAATTGATGATTTATTTAATAATAATAATAATAATAGTTGTATTTAATACCGGTTTACAGGCATTGTCAGGTGAAATATTCAGTGGGTAGAGGCTGGCAGTGAAAAAACTCCTGAATATATATCATTATAAGTGTTTTTCCCTATTTTAATGTTATTCAGGAGAAAAACTGCCGCCTGTAAGGATGATAGCAATTCAGATCAGGGAAGGGCTAACACAATTGCAGTCTGTATGCAGTCTCTGTCTTTGCTAGGAACTGGGATTCTGCCTCAGGCAAGAAAGCATCCGTGTACGGTCGCTCACTGTCTGCCGAAGAAGTCAGCGGGTGCCGGCTGCAGAGACGGTGCCGTATCCCTCAAGATAACACCTGGGATCGAGTTCAGATGCCGCGCACTCCGTCGAACAGGAAAACAGATTCTACCGTGTCGGCCTTCAGAATTCTTGGAACACATGATGAAGTCAACGATGGAGATGATGATGATAATGCTGATGATGGTAATCATTAGGACATTAATGACCTTATTGATGTTTGTGAGGAGGTTGATGGTGATCGTGATGAAAATGATGACTTTATTGATTTTGTTGCTGATGATGGTGAGGATGAGGATTGTGTTGAAAATATTGATGATGATAAATATGACGATAATGCTAACGATGTCGGTAATGAGAATGATGAGGATGATAATGATGATGATGATGATGATGATGATGATGATGATGATGATGATGATGATGATGATGATGATGATGATGATGATGATGATGAGGATAATAATGCTGTTGATGATGCAAATTGATATCCACTATGCTGCTGATGATAGTGATATCGACAGGAGTAATGATGATTATGATGGTAAAAGTGTTGTTTGTAAAAAAAGAAAGTTCCCGATGAAGCGGAACATGGTAATAAGTATGATGATAATAATGACGATGTTGATGATGTAAATTGTGTTGAAGATGACGACTATGACTTCATTTATGATAATGTTGGTGATGTTGACAATGATGAAGTCAACGATGGAGATGATGATGATAATGCTGATGATGGTAATAATTAGGACATTAATGACCTTTTTGATGTTTGTGAGGATGTTAATGGTGATCATGATGAAAATGATGATTTTATTAATTTTGTTGCTGATGATGGTTAGAATGAGGATTGTGTGGAAAATATTGATGATGATATATATGATGATAATGCTTACAATGTCGGTAATGAGAATGATGAGGATGATAATGATGATGATGATGATGATGATGATGATAATGATGATGATGGTGATGATGATGATGATGATGATGATGATGATGTTGACGAGGATAATAATGCCAATAATGATGCAAATGATATCCACTTTGCTGCTGATGATAGTGATATCGACTGGAGTAATGATGATTATGATGGTAAAGGTGTTGTTTATGATAAAAAGAAAGTTCCCGATGAAGCTGAAGATGGTTATTAGTAAGATGATAATAATGACAATGTTTATGATATAAATTGTGATGACGATGACGACTATGACTTCAGTTATGATGATGTTGGTGATGTTCACAATGATGAAGTCAACGATGGAGATGATGATGATAATGCTGATGATCGTAATCATTAGGACATTAATGACCTTATTGAGGTTTGTGAGGAGGTTGATGGTGATCGTGATGAAAATGATGACTTTATTGATTTTGTTGCTGATGATGGTGAGGATGAGGATTGTGTTGAAAATATTGATGATGATAAATATGACGATAATGCTAACGATGTCGGTAATGAGAATGATGAGGATGATAATGATGATGATGATGATGATGATGATGATGATGATGATGATGATGATGATGATGATGATGATGATGATGATGATGATTAGGATAATAATGCTGTTGATGATGCAATTGATATCCACTATGCTGCTGATGATAGTGATATCGACAGGAGTAATGATGATTATGATGGTAAAAGTGTTGTTTGTAAAAAAAGAAAGTTCCCGATGAAGCGGAACATGGTAATAAGTATGATGATAATAATGACGATGTTGATGATGTAAATTGTGTTGAAGATGACGACTATGACTTCATTTATGATAATGTTGGTGATGTTGACAATGATGAAGTCAACGATGGAGATGATGATGATAATGCTGATGATGGTAATAATTAGGACATTAATGACCTTTTTGATGTTTGTGAGGATGTTAATGGTGATCATGATGAAAATGATGATTTTATTAATTTTGTTGCTGATGATGGTTAGAATGAGGATTGTGTGGAAAATATTGATGATGATATATATGATGATAATGCTTACAATGTCGGTAATGAGAATGATGAGGATGATAATGATGATGATGATGATGATGATGATGATGATGATGATGATGATGATGATGATGATGATGATGATGATGATGATGATGATGATGATGATGATGATGATGATGATGATGATGATGATGATGATGATGATGATGAGGATGAGGATAATAATGCTGTTGATGATGCAAATGATATCCACTTTGCTGCTGATGATAGTGATATCGACTGGAGTAATGATGATTATGATGGTAAAGGTGTTGTTTGCGAAAAAAAGTTCCCGTGAAGATGGTAAATCTAGTAAGATGATA
>WEDG01011972.1:10000-82741 GCA_017591395.1 Schistocephalus solidus | reverse complement strand
ACCGAACGCACACAGCCTCTGGGGACAGACAAGCCAATCACAGGCGCCACCATCCACTATCACCCAATCAACTAATCCAGCGGCCAGTGACTCACTCTCATATAACGTTAATTCACCCATGCTCACATCACGCTAGCGCACAGACGTGCGCATGCCCTGAGCCTGCCGCGCGTCGGAGCCTCTGACCGCCACTGAGTTAATAAACAGAATACACAAGTCGTATTGGTCTTTCCGCTTCTTTTGCAACAAAGCACATGGCGTCATGATTTTAAGGCTGTGAATATAACCACTGCTTCAACTCCTACAAACAAGAGACATGCTGCGAACCTGGAGCGTAGAATTTATTATAGGGAGATCACAAAGTATATGCTTTCGTTGCGTGAATTCAACCATTAGTTCCAGTTTACTTGCTTTTGCACAAGTCTCAGATATCTAGCCGCCAGGCTTTCTTGTCAAGAACCATATCGATAAACTTCGTTGCAATGCCTGAGAGCAATCAGATCTGACGCATATTACCGCACACTTCAAGAGAGCCTTACAAAGCTTTGCATCTGGTTTGATCAGTTCCTCCTAAGCTTTGTCTTTTTAAGTATGTATTACGTTGGCCCCTATTCCAAAAGGGCAAACGAGGAAGACTATTCTTTACAAAACATTTTCGATGAGAGCCTCACTTAACTGTTGAGTAAAAGAAGGACCTTAGTGTTCTAATGATCTCCTCGCTTAGACAATCGTCAAATAGTTTCAAGGCATATAAATTACGGACCTGAACAATATTTGCGCTGCCACAAACGTTTGTGCAGACTGAACAAGTACTGATAGGAATAACTCTTGATTCAAGAGGGAATATGAACTGCTTGAGAGATTTTAAGTGAGGGTTACGGAGCTAGTGATAAATCTTGACGTGCTGTTACGCACGGCCAGACTGCCTGAACATAGTTTGTTTTCTGTACATTAATGTTAATGGTTCGATAACCTCATTCTAACTTACGGGATTGTTGGAGGTCATGCGTGCGTCTTGCAGTTTAAGAAAATTCTTCAAAAGGGCTGGATCAGACTTGTTTGTGGCCAGCTGTTTAAGGTAAAAAGGAAGTTGATCTATACGGAAGCCTGATAGAGCGCCTTCTCGAAGAGATTCTTTAGGACATTGGATGAACCCCATGCTGTGTAGTGCCCTCCGAAACGTTTGAGGCATTTAAAAACGCACTTGCTGAGCAATCAATGAGCATATATATGCGGTTGTGCCGGTATTGGTTGCACGCTTCTGTCCCACAAGCAGGTGATATATCCTCTTTCACAAATTATCAGTCCAGCTATTTCTAATTCAACAAGATGGATCCCAAAAATGAATGCTGCGATTGAATTCAAACATTTGATGCTCCGACCATTAAGCAACGATAAAATTTGGCTACTGGTGGCCTATTCTACTTCTCGCTGAATTCAACATTTTCCAAGGTCTATGACTATCTGAAAATTCCTTATTCCAAAGCTACTTTACGCGAAACTGTAATATCTTTACTGATTTTCTAATTTTTGGTACCACTAGGTCATGGTAAACAGGTTTTTAGCTTAATCAGACTCATAATTCATGCATTATTGATTAGACAGAAACCAAAAGCAAACAATTTCAATGTAAAACCGGGATAATTGAACGAGATTTACATTTTTTACTGTGTTCTAAATAGATTGAGAGAATCTGACATGTTGTTTAATAAGTCTTTTCTATTCTTACCTTTCAGGGTTACTGCTTTTGCACTTGATTCCTTTGCTTTTTAGACTATTATTATGGATTTAAGGAGAACAAGCCCTATTCCGTTAGTATAGCTCCTTAATGTAGTAAGACATTTACACCCAGTGTATATATTTGTACAAAAGAGTATGCAGATTCGGACCATCGGCCTCACATGGTGAAGCCGTAACCGGTATCAACCTCAAAAAGTGTAACAGGCCGAAGCTCACTCTTGAAAAAGTGATGGTCTAACCCTGATGATCGGCTTGTCGGCAGTCAAATATTTGCTAGAATGTTTGTAACTGAGATGGCACTGATGGTTTTAAACAGAGCACAGATCAAAATACAAGTCATAGTGGCCATTTTTCAAGGTAAAGGGATGAGGCACGGAGTTGGCCATAGGGGAAAATGAGGCAAAACCTTTTAAAATATATTGGAGTTCCTGGCAGATGGCTTTCATGAATTCTGGATCAAGGAACACACTTTTCGTTGTTAAGGCGTTGCAAAATCACGTTTTTTCTTTGGTTTTCGGTTTTGAATCTGAGAACAAAATTGAGAAGACATTGAAAATATTGATAACTACGACAGTGGGGTATGGCTTTGCCGGTGAATTATATATTCGAGAAATGAGAGAATGAGAATGAAGTGGCTGTCGAATGTCCTGCATTTGTTGTGTTAAAACCGATAGTTTCCATTTCCCGATCACATCGAAGACTTGAAATAAGGGATTTTGGCCTTTCGTAATACTTGTTCTGATTCAAAACTCTAACTTAGATCTTAAAACCTCCTGTATTTAATTTGCCGCTTAATACATTGCGATTACCCCTACTAAAGCAGTTACGATCTTCGGGGCTTTTGAAGTTGTCTCCTAATGCCAACCTCTAGCGATCTGTTGACATACACACGAATTCATCTGCTTTCACAATGAATCGTGGTGGGTTACTCCTATCTCGCCACCTTGACGGTTGTTTTGGCTGTCATCCTAAAAATATCATGATCACGCCTGCATTGAATAGCCTCATCTGGTTTAGAAATTATACCGTGCTGAGGAACGTTTCGTACTCCTATATACTCTTACCTGTAGGGTGGTCCTGCCCCACACACATGCACGCTCCCATGAGTGACAGTTTTTTCTCCTTAAGTACTATTTAAATCAAATTAATTTTTTTCTGTTTAATAATAATCGTACTTTAACACCAGTTTATGGGCAATACGAGAAGAAATATGCAGTGGGAATCAGGCTAGCAGTGAAAAACTCCTGCCAATTATAGAAACACAAGATAAACACTAAACAGTGGGTGCATACGTCTTTTAAAATTCACTCAAAAATGTTTTCATTGTTTACCCTGAAGGTACCCTTATGGGTGCCTATTATAACTATCTATTTATAGTTACCTAACAACTGGCGAAGTGAAATTGCTGAAATCAATTATTTTCCAATATTTCAATTCAGGGAGGATTAATTGGTGGGACAGGCTTTACACTTACAGCAAGCATTTCACACAAAAGAGAACCAGTCACTTCCTTCGTTCATTAGGGTTCTAGCCCCTATGTAAATTTTGTCTGTGGCCGATCGGTCTGCCGTAAATCATCGAGCGGCGTGATGTACAAACAATAACTAATGATCCCAGTAGGCTCAGCTAGAAGCTATGCGAGTATAAAGCAGCACCTATGATTGCGAATTAAGACCGGCAAATAGTCTTTAATAAGTTGTTCGTGATACTACAGCTTTAAACCGAGAGCTGTTAAGTTGAGTTAAGTGTATTTGAGGGAAATCGGCTTGCGCATTTGAACTCCCTATTTGTCACATAAAAATCTCAAGAATAAGATGCAATGTAAAGCAGTTACAGTCTAGTAAATGAAGGCAGTGTTACCTAGCACACTGGTATTTTTAAGTTTCAGTAGTCACATAGCCTTCGTGGTGCTGCATCATATGTATGTCAAGCCGATGTTTGAATGCCTATACAGACTGAGATAGTACAATCGCCTCAGAGATATTATCCCACGTTTCCACGACACGGTCGGAGAAAAAAATAATTTCCTCATGTCCAATCTTTTAAAGGTTTCACACGTAGTTTGAGCGGATGCCCTCGGAGCTTAGTCGTAGTGGCAAGTTGGAAAAAGTAATCACAAAGGAGGGCGCAATCCAAGCCACACAGTAGGAGAGATAGGGTCCTGTATGTTTGTAATCTGTAAGCACAGCTTGCATGAAAATGCTTAACTATCTCCAACTGATTCAAATGTTGCCATATACAGATATCACCATTACATATTGGTGCCTTCGAGGAACTAGCAATATATATATATCTTAAACATTTTCAATTATTCACATGACATTCTTTGAAGGCATCGTCATACACGAGATAGATTGGTTACCTTCACTCGTTTCACCGTGGGCCAAATGAATAATTTAAATTCAAAAGATAGTTAACTAAGCGCTATGTGTGGTTCTCAAAAGAAAAACCTGCTTTTACACAAGGATGCCAAGGCAGACCTAAACGTGGGTCGTATTTGGCACGCGAAAACTGTTGGATACCTACAGTGATGTGCATGAAATGAGGCTCATATTTCTGCATCTACATAGTTAGCGTAGTATGGATGATAGTCATTTCGATGCATTGTTGTAAACGCAAAAATTAATAAAACGGGACTGCCTTGGTTACAACCACGGATAATCTCTTTATTCTGCCTGCAATACATTGCACACTGATCAAACTTCTGCGGAATTTCATCCAGCATGACTAACTACTCTGTCAATTGCCCACTTTGTTGGGATAACCGCAAGAAGTTCCACCTCCTTTATTGCTAGCACCATACAGCAGCTAGCTTTGCATAACCATTCGAGAAGCGCCTCAAGGCCCTTCTCGGATGTTCTACCCTAGCAAATCCTTGAGGAAAATGTGGTGCTTAATCCACATCGTAAGAATAAAAAGTGAGCTCATGAACTAGGGATTTTCACCTCTACGTCTGAGTCTAAAGCCAAACGCATATAGATGAAGCTCCCATTTCTTTTAATTGGCCCCACAATTGGGCGCGCACTTTACGAATTGTGTCCTAGGCACGTTGGCTCCTTGTTTTGGGTTATTTTTGTGCTTTAGCAGTCAGCAATGACGAACACTAAGGGTTATCGGCGCGGCACGCGTTATATGTTTGCGCGTAAGTTCCGCAAACATGGAACTTTGCCGACGGGTGTTTACATGCGCATATACAAGCGAGGAGACATCGTGGATGTTGTTGGTGATGGTGGTGTCCAAAAGGGCATGCCTCATAAGTCCTACCACGGTAAAACTGGTCGCGTGTATAATGTGACAAAGCATGCTGTCGGTGTCATCGTGAACAAGCGTGTCGGGTAGGTGACCACGCACATTTGGTTTCATTATATAGTAATCGCATAATTCCGAAACGCATCAATGTGAGAATTGAACACGTTCGCCCCAGCAAATGCCGCGTTGAGTTCCTTAATCGTGTCAAAGAAAATGACAAGAGGCGTAAAGAAGCTAAGGAGAAAGGCATTCGATGCACTCTTAAGCGGAAGGTAAAGTCATTTTCCTTATAAATTTTCTCTGCAGCCCAAACTTCCACGGCGGGCTCATCTTGTACTCACAAAGAAAAGGCCAGTTGTAGACCTTCATCCTTTGCCTTATGAGTTGATTGCATAATTAAATGTGTGCAGGCGGACACTCGCTCTTGACTTTTGCACTTGAGCCTTTGCCAGTCCCTGTGCTGCTTACCCTAAGGAAGCATTTCTATGCCGAAATTTGTTTGTCTTGTACGAATATTGAGCATGGTCTCTTGATCACTGCTATTTGGCCGTGGGATCGTTACCCGTCACAGCCAGTCGTGATTGACAATCCCGATGAAAGTGGCGTCTCGCTGATGACTTTAATATGACCGTCCTTGAGAGCTGTACAGTGTGGCAATACGCGACTGTCATTCCATCCAGCCGCGTGGTACCATTGGCATCGTTTCTGGGGCATCCACCAGGGTTTTAACTTAGCTCCTTTTTTCTCATTCGACTCGACTGTGTTGACGGGCACTTCCTCTCTGACATGGTATTCGACCTATTTTAGGGGTTTGTTGTCGTTGTATTGTTCACTCCCGAAGTCGTCAGCTCTTGCTATCACAGTTACCATTTTATATACACTATTCTCTGTATATCGTCTGGTTATTCGTGCTTTATTTTAAACCACAACGAAGTACACTTGGAGTACTACAATATAGACCTGTTTTTGCCGTTTTAGCCATTAACGAAGCACATCCGAGACCTTTTATCCTCGCGTGCACTAGCTATAGGCTCTCAATTTAGTAAACCCTATTATAGACGAGATGCATGCTTGTATTTGATCGAGCCCACAACCTGATGGCGTTTCGGAAACTAATTAGTAAGCTAAATCTCCCTGGATTCCGAGACCTACGTTAATATTTTGTAATGCTGTGGCGTGATTATTCCATCCACCGTGTTACTGTGACTTATTCGTTCCCAGTCGTCAACTTTCCAATGTTACTTATCTTAGAGATAACTAAATCGATAAGCTGTGGGGAATAACTCTTGTCCTAGCAAAACCCGACTTGTTGAATTCAGTTGGCTGCTCTGGCTGGGTATGTACTCGTCGTTTTGGTATGTGGGCGTTCGGAGCTCTTTTTTCGCATGAATTCAAGACGTGTTATGGGATCACACCGGGAAAGGTTATGCCCGATTGGACTGACATCGGACATACAAAAAACATCTGGCACCATTTTTCTGTCTAGGGTCAGTGTTTCAAAAGCCTGCCCATATTTCAGTGGGCATTCGATGGCAAAGTGGAATGGGTGCAAAATAGGGTTCACTGATAAACACCTAAGTGCGATGACCTAAGAATTGGATCCTCTTCATAGTAATAATCTTTAGACCGGGCAGTGTCCGCATTTAGTCAAATCAATATAGGGGACTTACCAATGGCTTTGAGGCATTAGCCGCAGGTGTTAGCTCCTGTTGTACAATAAGCTAGCATATAATCAGGAGAGCGCCAGGTGGGTCAGCTGGTCCGATGTCTGAATCACCGCCTCGAAAATAAGGACTGGTGTCAGCTCCCATGTTATGCTATCATAAAACGACCTAGTAGACACGGCGTCACTTTCATCATTCGCAACAGACGAGCCATACGCTACTTGCATTGGAATCAGCCATTGACCGGCTGGCTAACACTGCTGATGGGTCACTATGCGGACGTCCCTGTTTACACACCAGCCGAAGACAACTTTTATAAAGAAACTCACTTGCAAGAGGTAGTTGAAGTACTCCTTCGCAGTGACTTGCTGGTTACTGTCGGATACTGTAATTGTAGGATTGGATCAGGCAACTTTTTAAATAGTTACCTTTTGTGCTCTTTGGGTTTGGCTCGGTGTCATAATGGACAGGATGCCAAAATTCGATGATATGAAACGATTATTTGTCGCCCGTGCTCATTTTAATCATTATTATCGTTATCACCACAAGCATCTCGTGGCCTGACAAACAGTTGATGTCCATAGGTCCGGTCAGTTCCACTAAATTCTATTCGCTCTTGGTAGCATATAAATGCGTTCTACCGAAAGCGGTAACGCTTATGGGTTGACCGATGTTCTTTTTCGCACACGCCTAAATCTTCCCTTTTTCGCACCCAAAATGCCTCTTATAAGATGCATTAATGCCACAAAATTTCCGCAATCTAGCACTGTCAGCACCCTGTGCACAAAGATCAGGTCTTATGACTCGATCCTCCGGAAGAGGCAGTAGTCGCTGGCCATCAGTCAGGTGGCTAAGACAGCTGATTAATTCTCCCGGCTCTGCAACGGTGACTGGGTCAGCGGAAGAACCCAACGATTGTCTTTTTAGGTAGCTCGAGCCAGCTTTCACAAACTCCAGCGAACTCTGCACAAAGTGGCCTAGAGTTGACCGCAAAAATATTGGCCTGAAATAGCAGCCTAAATGGGACTGGTCCAAAACTTCGGCGAAACTATAAAGCAAATGGCCCGCCAATTTGATGATAGATCCCCTGCGTTAATTGACTGTAGGTGGCGGCGTTATTACTGACAATCAACCACCGGCGCGAACACATTTTAAATCTCCATGACAGTCCCACTCGGCTGTTTCTAACACCGAGTCTCACCTATCGATGTACTGCGGAGGTCGCGCAAGAAGATACTCAGTGAAGGTAATCTATCCTCCGCAGTTCACAGCTCTACCGGCTCCACTAGCTAATTGAATAATCGTGGGGATAAGTGACTGAGACCAGGGCATGCTAAGAAATGTTGGGGCTACCTCGTCGATCTTGCTGTGTAGGTATTTGTTAGCGTCAAGCGATGTCGGAGGGTGCATGGCTAAAAAAATGAGACTGGGTGTGGATACATTGGTAACATTTTTATAATTCGGTGCGCTTTTGAATTCCGCCATCCATACCAGTAACCGATGGGCATTTCCTTTGCTGAATTAGCTTCAGCTTTCAATTCATCCACCGCTAGTTCCTGTGGTAGGTAGTGAATCTGAAATACATTCTGGAAAAAATCATCACCATAATAGGTGCCTACTGCTGCTTTGTCAAATGCGCCAATTCTAGTCCAAAACGATTTCACCGGTTCGAAATTCTATCTGGCGTCCGACAAGGTTGTATCCACTTCCCTGTTATCTTTAATTACGCCATTTACTGGATCCTCGGAAGGACTACACGGTTTAGACTGTATTGAATCTGCACCCGGGCGGTGGCTGCCCAATCTTCTTTACGCTTACGATATCGCCGTGCTAGCTGCAGGCTTTGGTGACCGACATTCTGTGGTATCGGGGCGAATTAAAGTCGCTTATTCGGTCGGATGAGCCATAACTGCTCTGTGTGAAGGCACAAGAACCTATGGGTTGATATATTTAGTTGTGAATGATTTGCAGAGCGCCTTACTACTGATTGAGTTCAGTTTGTAAACCCGGGAAAGTTATTTATTATACAGGGAAAGTTCATAATTATGCCTATTTTAAGCTATTTTCTTAGCAGATCACGATGTTGCGATGAGGCGCGAAAACCACATCCAGCTTACCATAGTTCATATTTCCACGCGGTACCAGTTATATAGTGGCCTGCTGTGCCTCAATGCCATGAGGTATTGAAAGAGAGAGAGGGTGAACAACGCAGAGGTCTTAGGCGAATGGAAAACAGCGAAAATGTCGGCAGGGGTGGCATCAGTTGGGGGACAAGGGGAGACTGAGGTATATGTTCAGAGAACTCTTACTAGCTTGATTTAGATAAGAATTCGGGTAGGGTGAGGGGAGTGGAGGTAAATTATAGCTCGGGAGGCGGCGAATGCGTGCATCAGAGAGGAATGTTAAGCGATAGTTTGACCGTCGATTTCCATGCTGTCCATCGTTACTTCACGGTAGGTCGAAATAAATCGCGGTGACTTGTGCGTGGAGTAGAATATAGCGATAGTAGATTTGCGCTGCGTCTGACAAACTCATCCTCCACCTGGACACTGTGTCAGGACAGAGTCAAGAAGACCGAAGGTAGATGAGGACGCCGGTGGCTGGCGTGACGTAAATCCGCGCCTAAGCGTATCACAATGCTTCCTGATCTACAGAAAACATTTGATAGGAATTTTAACACCAGGATTATGGACAGCCGCACGAAATGTGCTTCATTCCACTACATCCAATAGGACCTTACGTAATTTGTAACATACGCTTGGTCATGATTTTGCAGCGGCTCCGATCCTAGCTCTCACTGGGGGGACTGCGTGTAAATATACCCCAATCATATATCCCCTGGCCACAGTCTACACTTTGCTAGGATTCGCGTACATCATAACGATTGTGGCACTAATCTCTAATGTAGCTGCGAAGCTACATGGCGGGTAGTGATGGGTGTGTGCGTTTTTGTCATACAGGCGTTGGTAATGAGTATGTGTGTGGGCAAGCCTGATGTTATTTACCACAGCTTTTCATTGAGGCGCATTTGGCACAATAGATTGATGTGGTTAGCGAATGTGCGTGGGCAGCGGGGACAATGGAGACGGACGCGGTGACTGTATGTCGGGGCCCCAGGCACTGGTTCACCAGTCTTCGTGCGATGGACCCGCAAGTGACCGATCAGGCCAACGTGTGAGGTTAGGATGCGATGACAGTGAGGACAGATTAGGAACTATTCCACGTCACTTGTGTTGGGGATGGTGTTGGTGGCGGTCGACAGAACGTCGCGATTTTTCTCACCGGTGGCAGAACTGAGAGAGGTGATGGTGGTCATCACCACCGTGGAGGAAGTGACAGGTGGTAGAAGTTGCTGTATTTTATGGTGCCAGGGCATTGGAATTGTAATCATAAATTATCACGGTTCCCGACACCAAGGGCGCCACCAGTATTTGAGTAGGGCGATTGAGGAGGCAACAGTTCGATTTTGGCGGTGATGATCTGATTAACTTCACAGATTGCAGCCCGGTTTTCGTTGCTATTTTCAATGGCAATATATCATGGATGAGGTTTTCCCAGTTCGGTGGGTTCATCTGCAGGCGCTTCAGCGAAAAACTTCGTTATGTCTTTGTAGCTTTTGAACTTAGCCTCCTAGTCAGCGAGCACCCTCTATGATATCTCCATAGAAGAGGCTGTCGTTGTTCATTCGCACAAGGTGACAGCTCTACCGTTGTTGCAGTTGCCTCAGCATCGCGTGGATGGTAAGGATCCCGGTTCTTTGTAGAACTTCCATATCCAGGGTCTTATCCTGCCACGTCAGCTTTAGGATTTTCCGAAGACAGCGGAGTTGGAACTGATTGAATCCCTGCACCTATTTATCGTAAGCCGTCCAGTTCCCCGGCTCCATACAACAGCGTCGTCAAGATGACAGCTTTTACATTTTGAGCATGGTGTTGAGGTGGAGGCCATGGTGATTGCACACGGAGTTCTGCAGCCGACCAATGTCCTGACTGTCTTTGGAGATACGGTGTGCTACATCGTCGGCGATTTTGATGCTGCGGGAAAGCGTACTGTCTTAGTAGTCGAATTTTTTCAGGGTTTGCAGTTACTTCATTTGACGTTGATGTGGAGAGCGCTGTAGGCAGTTTTGGGCGGCGCTAAATGCATGACCACCGTGTGTTCGTATTGTCGGCCCAAAGTGGGTGGTCCATGTTCCTTTGCATGTCCTCATCCGTTGCGGTGTTGGGTGTTCAGCCGTCCGCGAAGAACAGGTCGTGGAATGTGGTCGTAGATACATATGTGGGGCCTGAATAAGTCTGCTATTGAGAATTTGAACAGTCATCCTGTAGGCGATGAAGATCACAGAGCGGTGGTAACTGTAGTCGTCCATCAACATAGTAGGGGACGAGGCTGAAGAGGGTGGGAGTGAGTACGTAGCCCTGCTCCACCCCATTGGTCACTGTGAATGCGTCTTAGATGACCCCGTTGTCCGCGCCTCGGGCAACTCCTGTTGTTTTCGAGCTGACGCACCATGTATGTGAACAGCTCAGGACATCCAATTTTCTGCGCGAGTTTTAGAGTCCACGCTTCACCACGCCGAAGGTTTACGTCAGATCCACAAAGGTAGTGTATATGTGGGTTTGCCTCTCCTGGTACTTCTCTTATGGAGAAGATCCGACCGCATCTTCTTCTGGATAGCTTCCTGGAACACGCCTGCTCGCTTTGATCACTTATTTTACGTCTGGTGGTCGCTTTTCTTGCGGGCTTCAGTGAGGTTGCATTCGGAACTTCGTCCTTTTGCAGATCACCTTGGTCATCTAAATCTCGCCTCTGAACGAGAACATAGCCTGTCAGGTGCCAGCGTCACGATCATGGATGCATCCCCGCCGCCCTCTCCCGCGTCAGAAGCAGGTAATCGTCAGCAGAAGGCCATGTTTCG
The DNA here is from genome assembly GCA_017591395.1 of Schistocephalus solidus. Classification (NCBI taxonomy): domain Eukaryota; kingdom Metazoa; phylum Platyhelminthes; class Cestoda; order Diphyllobothriidea; family Diphyllobothriidae; genus Schistocephalus; species Schistocephalus solidus. The sequence goes on along the minus strand of WEDG01011972.1, from coordinate 71,170 downwards.
CGGAGGTTCGTAGAGGGAGGAGACCGTTATCGTTTTGGCCGTTATGGGGACCCAGCACCCTCCCGCACAGTCTGGCCTGTCTCGACGCGGCATTTAAGTCACCAAGGACAATCAGACTGTCCGCCTTCAGCACCGACGCCAGGGGGGCGTACAGGTCCTCGTAGCATTTGCTCTTCTCCCCATCAGAGCTCCTCATTAAGGCGGCGTAGGCATCGATAAGGGTGACGAAGCAAGTTCCCGAAGAGGCAGGCGTGGGGTCATGAATCATCCGCTGATGCCCTGCGGCGGAGAGGATAGTCGCGCCTCCAGGTCGTTCCAGATGACAAATGCGACGTCAGCGTCGCGTAGTTCTGCCTGTGGGCGGCCTCTATAGAGGAACGTGTAGCCCGCACCTTAAATTATCCAGCTAGTCCTTTCCAGAGAATCGGGTCTCTCTGATAGCAGTAATGTGCATCTTGTAGCGCTCCAATTCTCGAGCAACTAACGCTGTTCTCCGTTCCGACCGGTTGCTCCTGGGATTTTCTAAAATGGAACGAAAATTCCAGGCTACTAGAGTGAGTTCACTCGCCAGAGCAGCCCGGAGGTACAGCAAGGATGATGAGAACGAGTGTTTTACTGTTGATTTGAATGTTTCCATTGGGAGTTTTAAATCTGTGAGCCACGATCTGCTTGCAGAAGACGTGAAATCCAGCATTTGTTCAGGGCATCTTTTCTAGCCCCTTCCTCCTCGAGGAGGCAAGCAGTGATGTTCCTAAATATGGCTGGTTAGGCATCAAAGATAGCTGCCGAAATCAACAGTTTAGTGAGAGAGCGACCTGAGTTAGCCTGGGGCCGCCTACGGGGTTTCAGGTTGCCCCTCCGTAGGACTTGTGAAAGTGCGGGAGGAGGGAGGGGGATGGGAAGGGAAGCAGAGTTACCGGGTGTGTGTGGCGATATATGGTACCGGACACTAACGTACCCGCCGGACGATGTGGCTACCGTGGTGAGGTCGATAGGCAGGAGCCAGCGTCGAGGAGACACAGATGAGAGTTGGGTGTTAGTTAAATCCGCTCCACATGAGAGTTCGACAATCGTAGTCGGACAATGTCCACCGTATGCTCCACAGAAGGGTGGTGCAGGGACGGTGACTTGCGCTTGGATAAGTTTTAAGTGATAGTAGTATTGCACTGCAGTTACCGCACACACTCCTCCCCCACCTGAGCTCAATGTCATGACAGAGTCAAAGAAGACCGGAGATGGGAGAGGGCGCAGTTGGCTGGCGCAGCCGGAACCGTCCCTGGGAGTGCCATCACGGATTGGGAGTACCATAAATGCCACATTAAAACGGAGCCATTGCAGCCTTACTCTCAGTCCGCCAGTCAACCACTCCAAACAAAACACACGCTGGGCTGGCCACGTGGTCCGAGCTATCCCGTCGGTTGGCAAGCGCGCTAGATTGTTTATAGTGAGGGAAATGCGCAGACCCGTCGACCTCACTCTCTCCCCACCCCAAAAGCAGACAATCGTCCGAGCCGGTCAGTTGTCTGATGTGGAAGTGGGCGCAGCTGCTGACAACCACGTCTATGCGTACTATGTACAGGACCTGGCCCCCCAAACACAAGAATTTCACACAACAGGGGGTTTAAAGGCTCGCAGCTCACGTGTGTGAGATAGCCAGAGGTCACGTTAAGAAGGAGCCATCGTAGCCTGACTCTCAGATCACCAGTCAGCCACTCCACACAACACACATAGACTGACTGCGAGGTCTGAGTGTAATTGCCAGTTGACAATCTTCTATCACACGGCGATTATCTCCCCGTGAAATTCTCAAGTTCAGATCACACATGCAGCAGAGGAGTCACATACAGAAGGAGCCGAGGGCAATGCTTACCTCTCAGCAGCTATGTAGACTGAGAGCATGTTTTTTTGTGGTGTTGCGTATGATCATGTGAGGTGCAGAGGCTGATGAGGAGAGATAGTGTTGTGGTATAGCCGGCGATGTTCTACCGCTGGTATTCATAGAGACGCATGCGACCTATTAGGCCCATGCGGTTCGTGAATCTGTATGGGCAGTGCGGCCAGTTGATTCGGTCGCGGGTTGTGTATGTTGGTGCTCCTGGCAATGGTTTGCTAGTCTCTGTGCGATGGATTCGTAAGTGACCGACCAGACCGATGCGTGGCATGCATGTGCTGGTAAAATGAGGACAAGATAGGTCGGAAGGTGCGGAGTCTGAGAGATCTCTACTGCTGGTACTGGTAGTCGAGCTCATGGGAGGAATTTGGGAAGTGTCGATGGGTGCGCAAAATGTAATGGCATCGCTGTGGATTGCGCTTACGTGAATGCGCATGTGACTAGTCAGGCCCATGCGATGAGTGAATGCGCGTGGGTAGTGACGGCATTGGAGGCGGCGGTCTCTGCTGTGTTGCTGCTTCAGGCATTAGTTTGCCAGACTTTTACGATGGATTTGCAAGTGACCGACCAGGCCGATGTGTGAGGTGAATGTGCGATCGCAATGAGGATAGTTTAGTACCCAGTCCCCATCAATGATACTGGGGGATGGTGCCGGTGGTGGTGGAGGAAGCAGGTGGCAGGTATTCGGAGGTGGCTAGTGAGGTGTTGGGAGTGGGGTACGTACTGTTCGTCGCCGTTAGCGGGGCAGGGGGTGGAGGAGGGAGGATGGTGTCGGTGATCGTGGGTGGTTAGGCCATCGATGAAGTTGTTATCAGTAGTTGGGGTGGTCGTTGTCGTCGTCGAGGCGTCTGAGGCAGGTGTGACGGAAGGTTTGGTTATGCGATTGATTCTGCAACGAGTTCGATGGTGTCCGACCAGGCCGATTCGCGCGAGGAATGTGCGTTGACAGCTTGGGCACGTTGGCTGAGCTTGAGCCTTGGCGGAGTTGATCCGCGGTGCTTGTGACTTGCGAGCCGCCAATTTGGCCTTAGTAGCAACGATCCAGTTGGCCTCAGAGATGGCTGCAATAGTCTCCACGGATCTTTTCTATACCGGAATATCCTGGGCGAGGTCCTTACAGGTCACCGGGTTGACTTGCAGTTACTTCAGAGATTTCTTCAAAGAGCCCTTTTAGCGTCGTTTTTGACCTCCCTGTCGGCGAGCACCCGTAGCGACATCTCCGTAGAAAAGTCGTTTGGGTAGTTGATCGTCGTCCATTCTTACCAGGTGGCTCCAATATTGCAGTCGCACATGCCTCAGCATGGTGTGGATGCTGAGGATTCTGGTCCGCTCCAGAACTTCCATGTATGGGATCCTGTCTTGCCGTCTCGGCTTCAGTATTCCGCGGAGGCGGCTGATATGGAAGTGATTCAGCTTCATGGCTTGGCTCGAGTAGACGGTCCAGTTCTCCGCTCCATACCGTAGTGTCATAAAGACGGCGGCCTTGTACATCTTCAGATTGGTGTTCAGATTAATAACGTGGAGATTCCACACGCAGGCCTGCACGCGGTCGAATACCTGACTGGCTTTGGTGATCCGCTGAGTGACCACGTCGTCGATTCTCGTGTTGCGTGACAGTGTGCTACCCCGATAAGCAAAGGTTTCCAAACTTTTGAGTTGAGTGCCGTTGACATTGATTCGGGGAGCAATGTATTCCGCGCTGTGCGGAGGTTGATGCATGACCACCGTTTCGGTCGTACAGATTGCTAATCCAAAATTGGCGCAGCCTGCGGAAAAGAGGTCCATGCTCCTTTGCATGTCCTCCTCCGTCACGGTGTTAAGGGCGCAGTCGTCCGCGAAGAGCAAGTCATGGACTCTAGTCGTAGGCACACTCGTTGAGGCCTGCATACGCCGACTGCTGAGAAGGTTCCCATCCATTCTGTAGGCGATGCGGATCCCAGGGCGCTCATCACGTTAGGCGTCCATCAGCATAGTAAAAATCATGAGACTGGAAAGGGTGGGGTCAGTACGCAGCCCTGCTTCACTCCGTTGGCCACTGCGGATTCTTCGGATACCGTCCCGTTGTCAGTGACGCGCGCCGTCATCCCGTCATGAAGCTGACGCACCATGTGCGTGAACCGCTCAGGACAGCCGAATTTCTGCATGACTTTCCTCAGTCTGTCGCGATTCACTGTGTCAAAGGCTTTCGTCAGATCCACGAAGGTAATGTAAAGGTGAGTTCGCATCTCCTGGCACTTCTATTGTAGCTGCCGGGTGGCGAATATCATGCCCGTTGTTCCGCGGTGCCGTAGGAAGCCACATTGGCTTTCTGGGAGCAGTCCCTGCTCTAGGTAACCTTTCAGACGATTGAGGAGGATACGGTTTAAGATCTTCCCGGTGATGTTGAGCAACGAGATGCTTCTCTGATTGTCACAGAGTTGCCAGTTCCCTTCCGCTTGTAGAGATGGACGATGGTCGCGTTTTTGAAATCCTGAGGATCTTGTATATGGCGCCACATCTCCTGGAAGAGTGACGTGAGTTCAGTCATCAGCCGGGGCCCGCCATGCTTGTAAATTTCTGGCAGGATTGCCTCGGATCCTGGTTATTTACCGTTGGCAATCTTTTGAGCGACCCGGATCGTTTCTGTTAGGGAAGGTGGAGGATTTAGGTCATTGTTCGTGTCCACTTGAGGAAGCCGGTCAATGGCAGCATCGGAGATGGCTGATGAGCAATTATGGACACTTCTGAAGTGCTTGGCCCAGCGCTTCAGAATTTGCGATTTCTCTGTCAGAAGTGTTGTGTCGTCAGAGCTGAGCAGCGGTGCGGTTCCCTTGATGCAGGTGCCGTAGATGGCCTTGGTGGCTTCGGAGTAGTTTTTCATTTCATTGCGATCCGCATACCCTTGGATTTCATCAACCTTGTGGCCCATCCATATGTCCTGCATCTCCCGCAGCCGTTGCTGTACAATGCGGTGGCATCTGAAGAATTCGCTTTGGTGGCGTCAGTCCGATGGGTCATGTAGGCTTTGTGTAATCCATTTTTCTCCGCGAGTAAGTTGCTGATGTCGGCGTCATTTTCGTCTAAACAGTCCTGGTGTTGACGGCATGCGTGTCCGAGGAATTCGAGAGAGGTTTACCTGATGACATTTCGCAGTTGACACCATTCTGTCTCCACGCTGGCGTTATTATTTGGAGCGCGCAGGTTCTCCAGTTTCTGGGTTACTTGTTTGCTGAAATCAAAACAGTGAGCAGGCATATTTAACAAAGGAATATTTTCCTTATCTGGCGGTTGCTTACCTTGGGGACGTCATCGGGTTTGAAGAAGTATGCTCATCTTAGAGATAACGAGGCGGTGATCCGTCCAACCATTGGCATCGCGGATCGCCTTGGTCACCAGCACGTCCTGTCGATCTCGCCTCCGTACGAGAACTAAGTCCAGCAGCTGCCAGCGGCGCAACCGAAGGTGCATCCACGTGGCCTTCTCCCGCGTCGGAAGGCGGAAGAAGGTGTTGGTCAGCAGGAGACGGTGTTCCGCACACGTTCACAGAATAAGGGGCTCGTTATCGTTACAGCTACCGGGACCGTGGAGACTCAGCACTCCCTGCCAGGCAGCGTGGTTTGTCCCGACGCGGGCGTTGAAGTCACCAAGGACAATTAACTTATCTGCCTTGGGCACAGTCACCAGCAGGGCGTGCAGATCCTCGTAGAATTTGTCCTTCGCCGCATCATAGCTCATCATTGGGGGAGCGTAGGCGCTGATGATTGTGCTGAATTTGCCTCCCCGAAGAGGCAGGCGGAGGCTAATCAGGCGATCATTGATATCCTGCGGCAGACAGGGCAGAAGTCCCACGATATCGTTCCGGATTGCGAATGCGACACCAGCCTCGCGTTGCTCGGCTTATTTCAAATCATCACAAATATACCCTCTCGACTTCAATCAAAATTTACTGTGTCATTTGTTGTGACCAGGATAGGAATAATTTCGTTACCGACACCGTCTTGAAGCGAGGTGTGGGTCATCAACCAATCTCAGCCTATCTAGCCCTGATTATGGTTCTGTTCCAATCCAGAACAGCAGCCCTCCATCATCGATAGCACCAGGATCTTCTTCCTAACATCTTACTTCTACTACCAGCGGTAGTTCTTCCCTCAACCGAATAAATACCGACACTGCAAACGGATTGGCCTTCGACTTGCAACTCGACAATCCAATCGCCGTCTTTCTCCAGCCGCCCTCTCAACCTGGCTCCATCCTGCCACATGCAGCCGCCCACGATGCCCACAATACTACCGTTAGTACGTACCTCATTCACTCATTCTATCTATTCTTCCTCCGCTCGGCTTTTTCACCCTAACTCTTGCTTGGAAAGGGAAAACTTGTAGTGGCCTGACTCCGCGCGCATGTTGCAATGCTTAATCTCCCCCGACTACATGTGTATGCGCACCAGTGGCTATCTGGTTCTCGCCAATCCCGGTCATCCAAACCTGCCAATCACACTCAAGACTGACTCACGCATTGTCTCGCTACTGTCTCACACTCGGAACGACGGTAGTCAACTTCGTCCTACCCCTTTTCCGATAGCTCCGTACAGAATAAACTAGTCTCTCAATTCGCATTCAAATTCTTCTCTTTTTATACAGAGCCCGGCGAGAAGACCGTATCGGCTAGGGTTTTGCCTTATAACTTGAGTTGCTGCGGTATCGGGACCCCGACGTGATCCGAACACGCAGCCTTGCGATTGGCTGAACACTATCCTCGAGAACTTCCAACTCGACTTCATCCTACTAATTTCCCTGTGTTACTTATCGTGCTCTCAGGTAGGGAAACCTAGTTGCTGACACCCTGTCATGAATCGAGATGGAAGTTGTCAAAAAATCAGTCATACAGATACTGATGACCCCGACGTGCTCTCGTCAACGTGTACCGGTGAGATAGCTCGTTGGTATGAGGAAAGGACATTTCAGGCACAAGGCATCCCAATAAGGGCTGAGTCAGACTGATTCGTCCGTGAAATAGGCGTATTCTGGTGCTTTCTGTACTTATCTACAACTTGGAGTTTGGGCTGATGATTGCAGTGCTACAAGTACAACCACTACTCAGACGTTACAGTACTCCTGGCGCCGGTAAAATTTTCCCAGTGACAGATGCGTAATTTTCCGAGCAGGCCTATACGTCATGGGCATGAGCGGTGAAACTTTGGACAGGGTAGGCCTGTAGCTGCTGGTCGATGCTGCCGGTGATGATAACGCAGGTGGAGGGGGATTTGGTAGTGATAAAGATGTGAACGTTGTCGGATTTTCAAGATGGGCTAGGCATTTTAAGTTAACGGGTGAATTCAGCTGTCGTAGATACGCCGAGTAGGCCTATGCGATGACTTAATGTGTGTCAGTAGTGCAAACATTGAAGGCGGCTGCTGCGGGTGTATGCTGGGACTGCAGGCACTGGTGGCCGGTCTCATTAAATGTGACTAATAACCATGTAATAAATGGCATTTTCCATACTTGCACCCAACTCTGCGTCTTCACGTTTCACGGCTCGCTTCGCTAATGCTAATGCGTGTGAAATTCGAGCCTGGAGAAAAACTTAATTACCTTCAGCTAGGATTTTTAACTGCAAGGGAAAGAAGACACTTGCATGCCCACTCATGCATCAGGAAATATGCCAAAGGTGGCGCTAGTTAAGGGTACAGATAGGCCGGGTTGAACACGACATCGGATGATCCAACACACAGGTTTGGGCAGCATCGAGTTTCTCAGCCTACACCGAGGGACGGCTCAAAGACCGAACTGCGCGTAAATTACGATAAACGGCGGAAAATATAGATACGGATACTGACAGATCGTAGGACTTCAGCTGAGGCAGTTGTGGAGAGATTCGGGGAGGAAAGGGTTGAGTTAGAACGCCCATAAGGATCTCAAATTGGGATTCGTCCTAAGAGAGGAAATCAGAAAACAGTAGGCTGCCAGACATGGCATTAATTTCCCTTGACGATGGAAAAATGATCACTGAGCCAAAGAGGTTCTGAGAGTGTTGACTGAAAACGGTGATCAAACGGTCAGTCAGTTTTTGCCGCTGATCAAGCTGGAATCGAGAGATTGTTTACTCTAAACACAACGCCGCAACGTTATGTATATGTATGACGAGAAACAGAGGATGCTGAGAGGAAACAGGCTTTGAGGGGAGATAAATTTTGTGATGGAGTGTGTGCGTGAGAGAGAGCGAGATATGGCGAAAACAACTGTGGAAGTCAGGTGGCAGAGAAGGAGGAGGAACCAAGGTGTGTGGAGAGAACATGAGAGCAGGGACTTGTGCGTGTAACGATTGAAATTTGCGCTGCATCATCATCCTTTTCTCACACCCGTGTCCGTAGACGGAAAAACCAACTCGAATTATGGGGTGGACCCAGCGGCTGGCAAAACCTTTGCCCACGCCTACGCATGTTATAAACGCGCTTGTCCCTCAGCACACGTTAACTCGAATCAGCTCATAGTAACGCCGGTGAGAGTAACCATGTGGGGGTGTTAAGAGAGAGAGAGCGACTCGTTTCAAGTTTGGTCCGCAACTCTGAACAGGGTCGTATCATCATAGGACTACCCAACTATCTAGGTTATGAATTCCAGCCAAGGGTGATGTCTGCATGGCGCGAAGGATCCAGCATCTCAACTGAGGCCCATGGTGAGTGCTATTTTGTGTCCCTATCAATGCCTTCTAGTCAAGTCAAATAAGTACGAGACGGGACGCGATAGGCAGCCTCGCGCGAAGCCTCCGTCTCCTGCTGAACACACGCGTTCGACTCCCATTTAGGCATGCGGTTGCAGTGTAGCCTCCTTTTGGGAGGCCAGAGAAAGGAAAAGGGAGCTATAAGCCGACAGAGGATGCGGCAAAACGTGAGAGAGAGAGAGAGCGAGGTGGAGAAAAAGCTCGAGAGGACTGTGAGCTACCGATGGAGGTAGAGGGAAGGTGAAAGTGAACGTGCCAGAAGGGGAAAGGGGTTTTAGGGCGAGGGAACAACGACTGCCCACTGCCCTCTTACCAGTCGACCTATTGCATCGCGTGTGACTCAGCCTTCGGCCTGCCGATGGTCTGATATTTTGGTTTTACAAGGCTTGCTTGCAGACCGACAAGGCTCGGAAGCTCTCAGCAAGAGTGAAAGTTATCCCAATAAGTCCGTTTTCCACGCTCTTGGTTTTGAAAAATTATTGTTGTCAAAAATCGCTCCAGATAGACTGGGGTAGGAGAGAGAGAGAGAGAGAGAGAGAGAGAGAGAGAGAGAGAGAGAGAGAGAGAGAGAGAGAGAGAGAGAGAGAGAGAGAGAGAGAGAGAGAGAGAGAGAGAGAGAGAGAGAGAGAGAGAGAGAGAGAGAGAGAGAGAGAGAGAGAGACAGACAGAGTGGTAGACGGTGCGAGAGCGTGAGAAAGCTTAAAGGCGGGCAAGATTTAATCGGAAAAGGAGATGAGCCATGAGGGCGTAGAATTAGAGAGAAAATGGACAAACTAGAGGAAGGCAGGCAGGAATAGATCGGCACATAAGAACGTAGCGCACATGAGGGAAAGGTGGGTAGACGGTGAGGCTGACAGAAAATGACATAAATATGAGGGGGGAGGGGGCGGAGATTAAGAAACAGTAAATGGTGGTTTGGGAGAGAGCAAGAGAGAGCCTGGTGGTGATTGAGCAGGCTTGGTAGTGAGTGATAGGGCGACGGTGTGCGCGAAAAATGTTGGTGGGAGAGACGCAGTGAATATTACCGACGGATAGAACCTTGCGGGTGGCCGACACGAAGGTATGCTATGCACAACAGCTGCAAACGACTCTCACTTCAAATGGCCGGCTAGACCAGATGACATCAACTGGCATGTGCATTCTCTGGTGGTGCATACGACCCGGTTTGATTACTAGCGGGAACCAGCCGCGTTGTGGCACGAACAGGCAATCTTCCATAATCTTACAATTGGTCCAGAACGAAGATGGGAAGACAGGGACTAGTACTACTTCGGTTAACGCGCACCTCCCTCACTTAAGCGTCACCTGGAATACTAAAATCTTGTGGAGGGAGCAACTACGGACGGTCTAAGAACACCCGGTCTTGTTTAATGTTAAGTGAAAGCCGTGTATTCTAGAGGACTTTGGCAATCGCCAGGCTGTCTAACCAGATCTACCCAGAGATTAATTACAGAATGGGTTACCCGAAGAATGCTACCTTGCACCTCTTTCCATCAACTGCCAGTAGTTGTTGGACTAAACAAAAAGCCGTCAAAATACCCTAGGTCGATTCGAAACTTATCCCTGCTCTTCATCATTATGATGACTCCACTGACTTCGGATAACCTCTGTTCAAATTACCAAGGACAGGTGAGGTCCCCACGAACTGGTGGGATATAACATACCTACCGTCAGTCACAGGAAAGTCCTCTTCTCGGGATAAGGAATACTGAACAATGATGTAGGAAAATCAGCCTTTAGGTTCAACCATGACACAACGAACGGCGCCCATCTTGCCACTAGAAAGGAATTCGTTCGAATCGCGCTGAATAAACGACACACTGATCACAATTAATTCAACACTTCGCAGGGGGTAATACGTGGTCCCCGTTGACCCACACATTCAAATACTGGAGCATAACGACATCGTGAAAGACAAAGTCTGTGAGGTTCCACAGCCTCTCGTCCCGTCTGTGTTGAAAAAAATCGTTCTCAGGTATTTCAATACGTGGTTAGTTAATACTCATTGCCTAAGAGTGACCGATCGTCGTGGAGTGGTCACCTGCAACAACTACCGGTCTATTCGCTAAAAAATCCTGTATCATCTCACACCAAACACTGCTTTCCGCTACCCCCGCCCCCCCCCCCCGAAACCACAGAAATTCATGGATCTGCTGACACACGTTGTCGAAAATTAACAAAAGAAATCGGCGAGGCATGCTAGTGGTAAAAGGTATGCACGGCGCCGAATGCTAGACTGACCGCTCATCCAACTTGCCTCGAATATGAAACCCGTGATGGCTGGAGAAAAATTGGGCAACTGCGTCTGTTGTAAAGGAGTGAGGAAAGTTCTCCGACACCACAGAGGTCCGTTAACCCACGACTTTGGGAAAAGGGGGTTTCAGGGTTCCCTGCTCTTGAAGAAAACGCTTCATCGTGCCTTCGAGATTTCGAAAAAAACGCCTGATTCGCTTACCACGTGCAACCGCAACAGTCATTTCGGGAGATGCAAAACACTCTGCTGAACACAGAAACAGAGGAAATTTATTCGCAGTCACTAGGGCGGTCTGCGGTCCACAATCTACCAGATTTTTACCAGTGCTCAGTCCCGACAACACTTTTCTTAACAGCGGTCTACCAATACGCGATTAACCCACTGTTAAGTGGAAGCGTTCGTGGTGCGGATATACAGGCATGGTGACGGACAATCATAATAGCGCGAATCCATTTTCAGAACGAAACACAAAGCACTTTAGCAAATGATGAAACATATTATTTGTACTAATAGGAATTCTATGTGCAAGTACATAGGAATATTTCCAAATTCTCTGAATAAATAAATAGTACGTAGACGAAAACCCTGGGGGAACACAGTGCGGGTAAGGGGTAAAAGGGAAGCTGGCTGTTGATTGGCGCAAATTATGGCCTGACTTTGACTTATGACCTTGAGATCATTTAAAAATTCGCTTCAATCTCTATCTACTTGACTTGTCATCGTCATGTGCTTGGGCTACAGTAGAAGCTCTGTTGGGAGTCAAACAGGCTGAAGGAGGCAGATATGATCAGAAAAAGAAGAAGAAGAAGGCAGATTCGTAGCAGCCATGACGGTCTGTGAAGGCGAGTAAAGAGACGCACAAAGGTATCTTTGCCCACGAACAGCCGTCCAACCAAGCAGCCGAAAAGAAAAATAAGACAAATGAAAATAATACGAACAAAAGTCGGGTGAATGTAGAATTTAGGTACGTCAGAGGTGGAGCAGCACGGGCCACTGAAAGACATAGCATCAAGTCCTCGGGGAGGACCGTTCGGACAGGCACCGGGACCACTGAGGACGCTCACTGGTATGCCGCGCCTAGGAGGTAGGGGGAGGGGGGATACATGAATCAGCAGGTGACTGTCATGCATAAAATTTCTGCAAATTGACACAAAAAGTATTACAAAGACAGGAGAGAGTGGGTAAAAATATGCGAGGGTTGTATACGTTTTTTCGTTCGAAATTTTTGTGCGTTAAAAATTGTGTTGCATTACGTTATTTTCCCCGAAAAAAAAAACACGCAGCTCTCATTGGTGGATGGGGCTTACCGATCGGATACGCAACTCACCCATCCCGTACTCCCTTGTGATTATTTTAGAGTCCCGCCAGCAGCCGCAAAGTGACTAGCACATTCTAGGCAAAATAGCATTAGTGATAATGACAGGGGAGACTGAAATGTCGTTTCTGGCTTATAAGCCGTCATCAATCAGCCATACCCAACCACAGGTGGTGCACCAACCGAGGCTTGAACCAAAGACCTGTTGGTAAGAAGTATAATGCTCTAACCACTGAGCCACATGCTGGTTGTCTCGACGGTTTCGATAAGAAACATTAACATTGGTGGATGTGCGCTCACCAATCGGTTACTGCACTCACTCTAGGGCAGGTGCTACAACACCCGAGACTCGAACCCGCGACCTCCTAATCAGAAGTCCAAGGGCCTAATCCTTGAGCCACGGGCTCGTTGTCTTGCCGGTTTCGAGTGAGCTCCTTAACCGATCCGTGAATGCCCATCCACCGATATTAGAATTCAAAATCGAACCCGACAAGACAACGAGCCCGTGGCTCAGTAGTTAGAGCGTTGAACGTCTAATCACCAGGTCGCGGGTTAGAGCCTCGGGTGGTTAAACATCTGGGGCTGGGTATGGCTGGCCGATGACGGCTAAAAAGCCAAAAGTGGTCATTCCAGTCTCCCTTGTCTCTGTCCGTAATGTTGGTCCACGCGGTGATCATATGCGTCGGCTTTAACGTAAACTACTTGTGGGTCAGCGGATCGGTGTGCCTTTTAACCTGAGCCCAAGTAGGGAAAATGTAGAGCCTAAGACTCACGAGGGAAGCTTTACTGGAGACAGGGCTGCCAACGTAGCAGTTAAAAAAGGCAGCGATGCACAAGTGGAGGGAGCCAACCCGTGAAAAATCAGACAGACTGGCAACGACTCAGGGAGAATGATACATCTGGATCGCGAAAACCTTCGAAAGTGTGCGATTTATAATCTAACGTATGAGAGAGAGAGAGAGAGAGAGGGGAAGAGGTTTTAATGCGGTACGCAACAGTTGGCCGTCGTTTCGGACCATGTCCGCCGTATGCCCCACAACAAGGTGGGCGCAGTGACATGGACTTGGGTTTTAATTAGTTTATTGTGATAGTAGGCTTGCACAATATATACTGCAACCCCTCATTCCCAGCAAACCTGAACCCTCTTGGGGGAAGTAGGCAGGATCAGGAGACGCAGGTGGCTAGCACGGCGTGAGCCTGCGCCTACGCGTGCCGCCACAGCCTTTCACCTGCGTGTGTGTGGCATTTGCTTTGGCTGCACATGCCTACTAAAATCTACCGTGCCCTGATCTGGTTTCGTGCTGGTCCAGCGCATCTGCCGCGCGATCCGTGGAATTAGCTTCCGCCCCCCCCCCCGGTCGGAAAAACGGTGGCAGGAGTTCCTGGCCCTTTTGTACCGCGCTTGTAATGAAAAAAACGGCGACTGGAGGAGAGGACGCGGACTCACCGACTCAGACGGCAGCGCTGTTCTTCCAGTCGAGGTGTTACTTCGGAAATGCTTCGAAAGATCACTGGGCTCCACAGGCGTTCGGCGACTGCGCTGGAGATAGGCCTTAAAAGAAAGTAGTCATGAGTAGAGAGCGAGAGCGAGAGAGAGAGAGAGAGAAAGAGAGAGAGAGAGAGAGAATAAAGATATATGCTGACGAGAAACGGAGGAATGCCTTTGGTCACATGCAAGATCACCAGATCCGAATCGGATATATGCCTAGAACTGGGCAGGACACGGGAATAAGAACACAGCCATCTCTCCCGTAATACAGGTGGCCTCGCATTAAGTTCCAGGACGGGTAAATATTTCCTTGTCCAATCTCGATACTAACCCTAAACGCAAATCTAATATTAACTATGATCCTAACCCTACTTTCCCTGAAATTCAGCACAGTCAGTTGCATTACGTGTGACTCTTGTTTCCTTGTCCTACCGGAGTTGGCGCGGGAGGGGGAGATGGTGAACATACAAAGGACGCCTGCGCCTGGATTTGCCCCACATCAGTCAGAAAGAACCCGTTAATTGCGCACGCAACGGTTCGGCCCGACCCGACGTTGTTAACTGATCCAATATAGGTGGCCATGCACAAAAACCCCGGAAGGACTACTATTCCCATCTCTCAACCCTAATACTAGTCCTAAATAAAATCTTCACCCTAAGCTTAACTGTAGCTTAATAATAACCCTAACCTTAACTCAAGCGTTAGTCTTACTCACAACCATAAAATTCACCCTTACCTTAACACTAACAATGGTCGCCCTGACAACTATCGCAAGTCCCCCAGAGTAGGTGGGGGAGGGGGGCGCTCCTAGACCCGTGTCCTGCCACTGAGCCAACCAGGCCGTTAAACACAACACAAAACTCTGGACGGTGATGATTACCGATAAAGGATGCGTAATTCGAGTCGCCTCCTGGGCCGAAAAACGGTGGGGTAGCAGGCATCAAACCGAGATTTCTGTAAACTGCAGTGGCAGCAATTGAAACGACCTGCGGAAAGGCCAGTTAGGTGTCTCTAATCCCAGTGGGGCCCACTTTTTTAAATGACTTATGGCAGTTAAGCTTGATAGGCGTGGGAAAAAATTAACATCCTCTTCATCCTAGCTCATGAGGCAAAACTACTCACAACCTAGGCAAGCCTGTTAGGATTAATTTCGCATTTGTTGACTATCGGTAAGTACACAAGATAGGAAGGGGGTTTGCATAAAGGGTCACTTACCAAATTTTTTGAAGTATGGTCTCATCAGACTGATACTCCGCCCACATACATGCTTCTCCGCCAAGGATATTACTGGTCCAATCCCCTATTGGAAATTTGTCGGTCTGATCTTCAAACGGGAAGTCTGAAAGGGAGCCGTTAGACAGGATAATACAATGTGAACGGTGTATGCAAGAAAGTGCAGGACAACGAAGCGGGTGGGGTTTGACATCGTGAGACAAAAGGACTTCGACATGCATCGATAGGCATAACAAACAGTCGACCAAACAAATGAAAAGTGAAAGAAAAGGTATGGGTTGGCCTGAAGCCCGGTCAGGCATTGAAAAAAATTGCTTATTGTTTTGGGCCTTCGAACCTCAGAGATAACAACAACAGCAGAAAAAGCGGCAGTTCTATGGGGTGTTAGCCAATTAAACATCAGTACCGCAACTCTGGGAGTGATTGCACAGGACTCTGTATACTGGCGCAAGATCGGTAAATCGTTACACTTGGTTCTCATCAGGGGCCCAGGCTTCAACCGATTTCAAACCGCTTTAGTTTCCGGCGTGGACAATTTTCTGGGCGACTGCGAAGTTAAACTCGTGGACCGTTTCGAATAAGTGGTCAGACACTTGTGGTAACTCGCCACCCTGTCAGCTTATGTTCGGGTATGTATAATCCAAGCAGGCTTTCAGCCTAGCCCACTCTTGTGTGCATCTGAATTTCGAACATGCCCTTATTAGCTAACCCTAAGCACAAAAGTGGAACACGATACGCAAATCCCAGTTTTATTACCATAACATACCTACTTATTTGATTTAGGCAGGCATGTTATATTAATGTTACGTTGCTGGTCGAGGTTACCAAAATACGCAAGGGCTACATTAACTTTGGGCTGAAGGCTGGCTGAATGATAGGGTTAAATAAAAAGATTGGGTTGGGGTGAGAGTTGAGGCTGCCCACAGCAAACCGTTTTAACTGACCCAACCCTCTTTAACCAATACCCTTGGATTTCCTGTTTTCCACCCATTTAAACGCCTGTAATTTGGATATTTCATATTGCCGTGTGTTCCAGCAACTCATTGAGCTAACAACACAACAGTATGTTAGAAATGCGAGTATTCTCAAAGAATTCCACAGACTCTATGAATCGCCTCGCTAATTTGCCCTACTGATAAAACCCTTCCTGTTTTAGAGGAGTCCATGTGCCCTACTTTGTCAATGGACTTACATAGTAGATCCTTGCTCTAAGATGAGCTGGAGAAGGCGGGAACTATCCACTAGCATAGCTACGGGCTACCCGGTGCGTCCACATGTGGCGTCTAGTGGAAGGAATTAAGATGGAGGCCGGTTGCGAGATAAGCAGTCTCGGCGCACACACCTGTAATATATCATCAAATGTGGCCGAATATCGATCTTGAATCCTGGCCAACCACAAATATTCACAGGACCACAGAGGTATCACAACGCGGCAAATAATGCTCGCCATCAAACGATGCTGCCGTATACCAGAAGCCTAGATGGGTGTGCCAAAGGGACGCTGAGTGGAGACACCCACCTTCATATGCTACCCCGAACCACCCCACGGGCGGGTTTTTGAAATTGAGCCGCCAATTTTTTCTCTTCTCCATTCGCACGTAAATGTCCTTATATGTAAATCAACTGCCCGATTTTGCTCATAACATACCGATTTTAAATCCTATTTGTTTATTCGAACTACAAAAGTGAAGTCATCAGCGAACGACGCTGGCACCGTTTTGATAGAAGTCCAATTTGATTTACATTTTGCGGCTCCTTCAAGG
Source organism: Schistocephalus solidus (assembly GCA_017591395.1). Taxonomy (NCBI): domain Eukaryota; kingdom Metazoa; phylum Platyhelminthes; class Cestoda; order Diphyllobothriidea; family Diphyllobothriidae; genus Schistocephalus; species Schistocephalus solidus. Next base: position 54,526 of record WEDG01011972.1, on the reverse strand, counting down.
ACGATTCTTCATGATGTTGATAGTTGCAGTCTTCCGCATTCGTTTGTGATCATCCGGTGTTTTGTGGTTTGTGTGCTCAATCTTATTAACGGTGAATGGAGGACTTTTGGTGAAAATTTTCGAATTATACCTTCAAAATAAAGCGTACCTCTCTCTATCTCTCTCAATCCCACGGTCAGGCCGAATCACGTATTCTGAGTGGATTTACCAGAAGGAATAGGAAGATGATGATGGTGTTTTTGTGATTGCTGTTGTTGTTGATGATGATGACGCTTATGATAATGATGATGAGGATGATGATGATGATGAGGAGGAGGAGGAGGAGGGAGGAGGAGGAGGATGAGGGAGGAGGAGGAGGGAGGAGGAGGAGGAAAAGAAGTGGAATTTCCTTTGGAACAAAAACTGTCAACTCTACACATCCAACCGACATATGGGACCTGAAGCGCGCCCAGACACACAAAACGCGCACGCCGACCCTCGAAGAACTGGGACAGAATGGGTGGATGGGACGAAGTGAAGGCCTTCTACGCAAGCCAAGGAGCAACAATTATGAACTTACTTTTAGGCACAGCGCCTGTACCGTCGTTTTCGTCTAAAATTACGTGAGTGGAAAGGGTTTAAATAAGGGAGAAAAGATGCGACACGAAACCAGTTTAAAAACTGTGATTGAGGTGTGCACATGTGGGGCCTAGCACGAATCGTGAACACGTAAGTTAAAAAACTTTCAATTGAAACAAGGAACTCCGTTCAAACGGTCACTCTAACGGACGTGACCGAAAAAGTTGTCAACAGATCAAGGGAGACTTTAATGATACAATCTGGCCTATTTTCTGTGAACAGAAGCTACGAATTTATCAAAAAATGCTTTCAAACAAAGTTATGAAGGTTGAAAAATTGAACCAAAAAAAGTGTAGGTCAGAGCAAAAAACAACGAACATCGACAGCATCTAAAGAATATCAGACGCTGAATTACATGCACACTACCTTGTACGATTTTCTAATCTCCTTTTAACTAATGAGTAGCTCCGCATCCAGCAAAAGCATAGACAATGTCGTCTCTTACATAATCGCTGACGATAACCATGCGATTCGAGCTGAATTCAAGCGGGAGTGGTGTTCACCGATTCATCAGCCTGATTGGGGTAGGCCGTTCCGGTTTGACTTGGGGCTCCGGCGCCTCGGTGGCGGATGATGGTCACGAAGTCTGAAAACGCCACCCCAGCGCCCTTAGTTTTTGTCGGTAAGGGCGTTCTCGCTTATAGGCTGAAGCTTCTGAGCCAATTTTCGGGTCTGACCCCAAAAATTTATGTCCGGATCACTCAAATCCATGTCATGCACTTAATAATTTCAGAAATTATTACCTTGATTATCGTCTAGAGTTCGTGTACCAGAAACCGCATAGAGAACGCTGGTGGACTCACTGAGGAGCCGAACCCCTCGTTGCTGTGCCATGCAACAGCAGAACTATCGGCAAAACACGTGTCTGGGTTTAGCTAGTACCTATGTCGGGATTACGGTATACCGTCATTGCCACAACGGACTACACCAAACATTCGGCTAAGTAAGCAGCCTGAGTCACGCCCACGACTGCGCACATACACTGATCCCTGCTCCGACATCATGCGAAACGAGGCTGTGTCGTCAACCCATAAACAACTCGTCCGGCCGTGACAAGGCCAGACGAATAACTTGCGGTCAGCTGCAGCACTCTGTGTAACGTTCACCGGAGTTTAGAACAGACACGCTTTGTTTCACACCCTGACTGACTTACGCAGCCGGCACGTTTCTGCTAATAATAAACCTCCCAGCTGCCGGTAACTTGTGTGCGGAATACACAAGCATCCGGTTTCTATTGTTTCATGCAAGTAATCAACTGGTTGTGCAGATATCCTTGCCCAAAATTTATAAAAACAGCGCCAGGGTCCGAAAAATCACAATGATTGAGAGCTATTCGAAAGCGAAGGGGAAAACTGGTCCAGCACAGGAAATGAGATGGCTGTTGATTGGATAATAGCTCCTGTAACTGCCGTTTGTCCTGTTGCTACTGTTATCGCCGACCAATGATTCCTGCACGAGTTCTTAAGCTCACAATACAAATAAATAGTTGGATTGGTCAACCGTTCTTTCTTCTTCTTCTTCTTCCTGTTCTTCTTCTTCTTCTTCTTCTTCTTTTTCTTCTTTTCTCATGAAATAAGCTTGCTGCTCGAATTTCGTGCGAGGGAAAATTACCCTCGATTAGTTGACAGCGACAATTATCCAAACAGTATGTCATTTGGGTTATTCACTAGCCTAGAAAACAGGCAAGCACGTGAAGGACGGCCAAGAATGCTTGGAAGGTCAAAGATCTCAAACGCACAAACCAAGCAGTAGAGAGCCTTAGTGGGAGATAATTAGCAAATTTTTAGGCAAGAGTCTCCTTAAAGCTAGAGGTGCTTAGTCTAAAAAAAGAAACAACACATAACAGTGGTGGGCCGATAACTATAGTGGAAACCGAGGCAGCAGCTGACATGGGCCACCACAGACAAATAACATACAAACGGAAGCAGGTTAAAATAATCAATCGGTCAGAATCACCAAACCAAAATTCCCTCGGAGCTTTCTCATTGGCCTAGTCATGACCGAGGTTGATCGAGTGCTTGGTCAGACAGTAATAAAGGGTACACATGGAGATGCGTGATTTCTCAGAGCTACTGACTTCAAAAATTCGGAGATTGAGAGCTCGAACAAGTTGCTACCTACTAGGCCACACAAAGTGACGATATATCAACGAAATCTAGTGTTTTTGTGCGTTCAGGAGTTAAACGGTTTGATAGAGCATATTATTGGCTTTGTGTGTAGTTCGAGTGTCCGCCAATGCATAAGAAGCTTACACTTTTTGCAGACATAAAGGGAGTACAAAAAATATTCGCACGAGACCGTCAAGCGAAGATAGACGGTTACTTGGATTGGGTGGTTTTTATGGAACATTTGGCGACTGACTTGCGTCTAGTAAAAGTAAACATTTCTGTGGCCTGCGATACATGCATTCGCCTATCTGCATGTCAGAATGTTTGGTTAAGTTGTTGAGGTCTTTTTTTTCGGTCACTGGTGACGAGGTATACGCAAAGTCCAAAAGTTCAGAGACGATGTTGAAATCACAATTGCCTGAAAACTGACAACGGAGGTCTGTCTTAAATAGGTTTACTCTCAGTTACCCATAAAAGGGAGCTAGTCTTGTCGATGAAAAACCGAGACTACGATGCTGACCACCGGCAGTCAGTCGAGAGCATGACCGAGGGTAAGAACATTTTCGTAACAGGATAGCTGAGACGACGGGGCTCTCTGGTGCGTAGACTTGAAGACGAAACCGCCCGCAGAGTTAATCGATAACAAGACGGTTCAAATTGGCAGTGGCATCGAGGACGCCCAACCACCAACTATCGCTGCGTGCCCCACGGAGTGGAAGCAGCAGCGGTAAATTGCACAGAATCATTCATCTGGTTCCTGTAACAAAACAATGCCAAGGCGACCGGAGATGGAGACAGGCGCAGTGTCCGGCAAAGCTAAACGAGATGTCTACGCATGCCACAAACCACCTGGTCCAAACAGCGTGAACCAGAAACGCAAGAGGGCGGCTCGAATGTTACAGTAGTAAAAATACCATAAACTTACACATGAGCGGATCGCAGAGGTAAAGGTTCATCCAGTCGGAGGCCCTTGCTACATGATCCAGATACCAACAAGTGGAGAATATCATCTTGAAACCAACCATTGCTGGGGCGGGATACCGTGACTTCCAAAGCTGAACCGTCGTCCTCTCGTCCAACTAAAAAAAATGAACGGTGGGAAAAACCGTGACCTGAAGAGATCAAAGCAAAATTCCGCACGATTTAATGTCCATCCTAGATTGAATTTAGTAAGTAGAAAGACATATTTGATCGAACTCATGCGGCCAGTCGGTTAGCCAATAAAATTTAAAGGTCTTCAGCGGAGCTAGGCCACGCTGTGGGTGATGATCGGGCGAAGCTTCAAGTGCGAAAATTGGTCTCGAGGAGGACGCTGATTTATGAGTGAAACCATCCACAGTACGTATTGTGAGAGCTTAACGGACCCCCACAGTGGAAACTGTGACATTCGTCGTTGTGTTCCGAAGCAAACAACGAATATACTAACAGTGGTTTCCACAGACCTCTCAGCAACAACTTTTCCTGCCTATACAGCGTTTCTAAAGAGCAGTGGTCCCAATTTAGCCGGCGATTGCCTTAAAAAACGTGGTTTGTGCCAATGCCCACGGTAGGCTTCAACAGTCATTAAACATCCACCAGTTATTAAATTGGCTTTAGAATGAAAACGGTTACAACGGGTGAGACTACTGTGCTGACACAGGCACAACGTAATGTGGCAAGCTGGCTCTCAAGAGCTTACCTTCGTTTAGGTGCTGATACTTCGGCCGCTGAGACCGAGGACACACTCCGCATGCCCCATTGAGTGGACGAAAACGGTGATTAGTACATGAGTTAGGTTATGGCGAGCCAGACTTGCGAAGTACCTACCACACTCTCTCTCGTCTATCACGCACCTAGCTCCGATAGCAGGATAATACCAAGATGATTGGAAGCGGGTTCAGAAGCCCTGGCCGACAAAGGTAAGCAGTTCATATACGCGGGCCACACACGACCTGGCCTCCACTACATGAACTAGGCTGCTGCGAGGGTGGCTCAGATCTCACATAAAGATAGAGCCATTGCAGCCCAACTGCCAAATCAGACAATTGGCAACTTTCCGAGTCATTATTTTTAACGCTTCAAGTTCTCCATAGCGAGGAATGTGCTACTTTGCCGTGGGCAGAGATTTCCCAGAGTTAGGTTCACTCTCACCTCCTCCTCCTCCTCCTCCTCAACGCAGGTGTCACTATTCGAGCCTGTAAAGAAGCTGGCGCTGGGATTAGACGTACTGACTGACGCGGCGTAGAGGACTTTGTTTGCATGTGCCGCTATGCACACTCCCATGCGCGGCAGTAGTTACGAGCTCGCCACCCGGGAATCTGCATAGGTTGATTAACCAGTGTCCTTAGCCAATCTGATAGCGTATTGGTTCAGCGCCTCTGCCAGCTGTGAGGGGCAGGTATGAAGGTAGGTATACATACTTTCTCAAAATGTCGATACCTATAAATCCACTGAATCCTATCCACAGAAACGGCGGTAGGGATGCCTCGTATGGCCGCCGAGAAGAGGAACCGACCCAGCCAGCTTAAATTAGATAGCCTTACGGTAAATTTCGGCAAGGGTAAATATACCCGTGTCTTAATGCTTACACTAACCATAACATAAAACTAGACTGTCACCTTAATCTTAACCCTAGCCCTATCCTAAAACCTACATGCAACACGATGAAAACCTTAACTCTTAGCCTAATCGTGGCCCTAACCCCCAACTCTGACCTTAACTTTCAACTGAACCCTAACACTCCCGCTAATCCTACGCATAAGTTCCCTGGAATTTTAGCGCAAAGTCATATATGAGGTGGACAGTTTCTTTTTCCGTGTCACTATCTTAATACAAGGCGTCTTGTTAAGGCGATGGAACAAGCGTGCAGCGCAAGTACGATTTTCCCCTTTTTTATAGTTACTAATATATTTCTTCTCCTTAAAGATTCCTCCTATAACCACCATTCCCATATTACCACTGGCTTTTTATCATAGTTCAGGGGGCGGGGGAAAACTATCTTTCTACAAAGGGCCTTTTAATACATTAAAGTGAATATGCAGTGCCAGTAAGATGTTCCCTTTATAACTCAACGCACACCATGTTTCCTCGCCTTAAAAGTCTCTATTACCATCACTGACGTAGTAAAGGTATGGCTTTGCGTCATGGTTCAGGGTGGGGCCAACTCACTAGCACTGCGGGCAACAGCCCGTCTACGGACTTAAGCCAATTCGCAGGAAGTGTTGAAACTCAGTCAGTGAACTTCGCTGAAAACGCTCACAAAAGACGCAACTGACTGTCTACGGACTTAAGCCAATTCGCAGGAAGTGTTGAAACTCAGTCAGTGAACTTCGCTGAAAACGCTCACAAAAGACGCAACTGACTGTTACTCTTGTCGAGTGAACAGTACTTGAGAGAAAGTGACCACTTTTCAGCAGTAAGTGTTGGCGAAGGAGGGCCTTCTCATGCATGCTACGGCGGATCACTTGATGAGAGATTGTGCACACACCTTCCATCACCACCACTGCTAACGCCCTCCTCTTTCGCTCTTTCTTGCGATTCACAGAACAATCTATGACCTAACTCAGGAAACTTGATGACGGGCAGTTCGGGGTACCTAAAACATTGTGCATGCTGCGCATTTGCAAATCTCCTGTTGGAAAAGGTCCCTTTTATGTTGAAACTGTGATAAGATACGGGAAAAGGAACTGTCCCCCCCCCCTCCTCCTGTTCCGGGAGCCTTTTCAGGGAAATTAGGGGCGGTGTTAAGGCAAGTTTTGGTTAAGGGTAGAGTTATGGCTTGAAAATAGTTACCCTTCCTGAAATTTTGACAAATTTGCTCAGAAATTCATGTTGCCTTGCATGCGGGTCATTTCCTAGAAAAAATGTTTGCGCATCCAGGCATGACGGCCAAACATTCCAATGTTTTAGTGATTCTGTAGCCCGAGAAAAGGTAAAGTGCGTGGACATAGTCAGCCAAGGCTTATTTGAAAAGATAACTTCTAAGTGAAAGCTTTTTATTCGAGCAAGAGAATGTTCATCGTTGACGTTCTTTATGGAAGTTCGTTTTTGTCGGCGGTGAGAGCGGATATTTGAGGGAAGCCTTCAATATGACCAAAACGGCCATCTGCATAACAAAGATGACTCAAGAACTTACTACTTTTGCAAAGGTTTGCAAATAATATCGTTTTCAGAAGGTTTTTATAAACACTTAATACGCAACCCATCTTCTTAGACAGTCGACAGAGGACACTGAAGACCGTCTTCGCTGATATTTCAAGGGCACCCAAGAGACTCCACCGTCATCAAAAATCCCGCAGTAATGTTAAGGATAAAAAGTTTCCTTGGTGAACTCATGACGGTATGTCTGTGATTGCACCTGTTAATTATACTCGAGTCGATGACCGGCCTGTTAACATGTGACCTTATGAAAACTTTCATTACTGTGACGGCCCAATCGGCGAAATCCTTTTTTTCCGTGGTAAACCGCACTTCAAGCAATGCAAAAACGAAAAAATAAAGCAAATTCTACTGAACACGTTTTGGAACCTATACTCAAACTGTAAGTTTTTGGCAAACAATCATGCTAAATAATACTCTAATTCTTGGAGGATATTTAAGTGTACACTTCACTAAAGGACCATTTTCAAACGTTGTTCTACTGGTGCTGTTTAATTAACTCAGTCATTCGCACGGACAGCCTTTATATACTTCAAACACTTAAGTTTACACAGTTGACACGGTTTTGGGCATTTTCCGAATCCCCGCTTTTCTATAAAATTTGGTATTTCTGAACAACGTAATATTCATTTAGAAACCAGCATATGCCTTCTTTTTACGAGCGGTCTTTTATTTACTGACGCAATACTTGGGGGGACGTAGCGTGAGCTGGTTTTGCGTAACAGGGATTTGATTGTGAAATTCAGTAGACTTAATGAGGTAGGTAATCGACTGTATTTGCCGCCGATACTGCTGGCTTTTGTTACAGCCTGCCTTATGTGTTTTCATTTAGCTAAAAGTCACTCATCATAAATTGCAAGTCAAAGTCGTCACATTTGAGTCGGTTTCCGAATGAGTAGAGGTGTTTCGTAAATTAAGGCCCATGAAATGTGTCAGGCTGACTGCCGTTTCATCCGAAAGCCGGACTGCCGAAATTCAGACGGAAGAATGGGCAGGGGAAAAATAGCTTAAACATTGGCAGTAAGTAAGGCGTTAGCGATGAAAATACCAACCTTTAGGCCATTATCATAGGCCTCCTGCCAGACAATGAAGTGTCGACGACTATCTCTGGAGGTTCGCCTCGCGATGTCCTGTAGGATATTCTGCAGCCTAAGGTGAGAAAGAGATCGACAGGTGACAGAAAGAGAGCGAGCAAGACAAAGAGGAGCAGGCGGAGAAGGAGGAGGAGTGAGGGGGGGGGAGAAGGAGGAGGAGGAGGGGGAGCGAGGGGGAGGGATAGCTTCTGGTTTTTGCAGAGCCGAGGTAAGCTGAAACGGCCTGTTTCGGTTCTTGTGTAAATGCTGCCCAGCATATCAAAAACGTTTTCATCCGCTGAAAAGCGAAGGTCATATAAGCTGGCAGAAGTTTAACAAAAATGTATCACTTGCATACAGGAATTGGCGCACATTGAAGCAACCAAGCACCAAGCGATCAGGAAACCATCGAACAGACCGCAATCAGCAAGGCTAGGATAACACAATGCAGGGGCTATAAAAAAAACGGTATCCAATCAACTCTGAAAGTGATACCCTCAGAAGGAAATGTGTGGTAGAAGAACACCTTCGCCCTTCAGTCATAACCCTAGCACTATGCCCAACGCAAACCCAACTTTAAACATAATTGTAACCAGAGCCATCCCTCCAATTAAATCCTACCTTAACACAATTTTTAACATTAACCCCAATTTCCCTACAAATTTGCACAACATCTCCGAAAAAAGAGGAGGGGAGTTCCGATTTGCGTGTCGTGCCACCGAACCGAACCCACCGCTGGCGGCAAAGACCACAGCGCATCGCTCGCGCATGCGTGCGGGCTAATCGTCGGTAGGTGCAATTTGTCTCCAAAATGCCAGCGCCAGACAATCAACGAAAGTAAAATTTATCGACACCACCAATGGCATCATCACCGCTTCTAGACCATTTCTCCGGACTAGGCATCCAGTAGGCCCGGATAACCCTCAATGGTGGTTTTCAACTCTAAATCAACACCAAGACGGAAAGAAAGGAAGGGGGGAGTGAGGGATGGAGGGATGAAACGCAGTGCAGTTAACTGCGGATGACGAAAAGACATTGTTCTAACCAAAGACGCGCGAATTTTGAAGGCGGAAAAAGTTTCATTCCTGCAGTTGAGAATCGCGGAAAAATGGCTGCAGTCCTGTGCCGTTAGATGTTAAAGAATCCTAACCACTTTAACCAAAGAAAGTAAAAGGGTGTCACTACAAAAAGCGTTTTCACCAAAAGTAAGTAAAAACGCATAAATGGTACATAATTTTGCAAACAGTGACGAAGCCAGCCGCAGATCACATGTCAGGTGAATAGTAAAATGCCTGATACAGATATTATTTGGTTCTTTTTCTATTTTTTGTTGTTGCTACTGCGTCCAAGGGAAAGACCTGTTTCCCATTAAAAGGTAGCCTGCAACGCAGTATAATTTTCCGCGGGGAATAAACATAGGTGTTGAAACGCACATGTACCTTTGCAACCAACGTTCCTTGGGTTGGATCTGACTCACCCCCTCCCGCCACATCAACCACTATGTCCCAATGGCCAGAGCAAGATAAGACGCCCAATGGTGACCTTAAGTACAGTGGCTGACACAAATCACCAGCCTGTCTTCGCATGCCCCACACGACCTGGTCCTCACTCCTTATGTGCCAGGCTATAATCGCGACAGCTCGGATCTCACATAGGAGGGAATATCATAAATACTCTATTAAAAATAAACCACTACAGGCTGACCGCCCAACCCTCCCCCCGGCTCTAAGAATAACCGACTTAACACGTTCGTTAGCAATCCTTCAAGCCACGACTGTTAGCGCACCGTTGACAAATTCAAGCCCATCAGAGTTATTACCACGGAAGAACGCGCTGATGCGCCCGTATGAGTCTCACTTTCTCCTCCCGCCCTCATACACCAATGGCTTGTCAGAGTCAGGTTATCAGGCAATGAGACTGGGCGTAGCGGCTGACAAGGCTAAACAGTCCGTACTCTTGGGAGTAGCACCAGCAGCAGCAGTAGATGCAGAACACACACACTCACACATACGCTTCCACATGACAGACTAGCGCTACGTAAAATATAATGGTGATGCAGCAAGGAAACGGCAGAGCGGAGGAGGAATACCCTCAACTGGGGGCGACGCCCAACATACATACAGCAGAAGCTGTTGAGAGTACAGCAGGAGAAGTGACTGGGTCAGATAGGTGTCAAACTTTCTTCAAACAAATAGTTTTACGTTGCGGGGGCGTGGGCTAAATGACCAATCTGACCCATCCACCGGCTCGAGAAGAAGTAGGCGGCAGTGGATTTTGAATACCCCAAGCAACAGCCCATAAAGGAATGTTCTTAGAAAGGTTTTGCTTTTGGATTCATACGCGGTACCACTACTATGAACAGTCAGTTACCGTGGTTTCATCGGCAAACAAAGTCACAATCTCGCGCTTCTCCAACAAAGTCTGAAAATTTAGAGAAAGAGAGGGAGCGACGGTCGCATGGGACAGGTGGTGCTTTGGACTTAATCGCCGCGTGATGGCCGTACATGCCAGCCTACAGCACAAAGACAAACGATAGTTCGACTGTCGATTTCGATGATGTCCACCGTATGCTCCACGGAAGGGTGGTGCAGGGACAGTGACTTGCGCATGAGTTAGTTTACAGTGATAGTAGACTTGCGCTGCATTTACCGCACTCCCTCCTCCTATCCCACCTGAGCCCGGTGTCATGACAGAACCAAGAAGACCGGAGATGGGAGAGGGCGCAGGTGGCTAGCGCGAACGGAGCCGCCTCTGGGCGTACCACTCCACCTGGCTCGGATCCCACGGAGTGGGAGTGCCATAGAGACCACATTAAGAAGGAGCCATTGCAGCCTGACTCTCATTCCACCAGTCAGCCACTCCACGCAAAACACAAATTGGGCTGACCACGCGGTCCAAGTTATCCCGTCATTTGGCAAACTTCCAAGCCCCGGCTTTTAGCGCACCGTGATAGTTTCAAGCGCGTCAGATTTTTTATAGTGAGGACAATGCGCTGAGCCATCGGCCTCACTCTCTCCCCCACCCCCACAATCCGACCACCGTCCGAGCCGGTTAATTGTCTGTGGGAGACAAAGATAAACACCGAAAGAAGAACGCACCTGACGTGGAAGTGTTTCAGGAGCGAAAGACTGGAGTTAATGTTTTTCGCTCGCATATAATCTTGTATCCGGGGGTTGCTGTCCCTGTAGTAGAGAAAATAAAGAAACAGTGAATGAAAGGGCGAAGCAAACAACCAAGTCTATTTGGTCAGCAGACAAGAAAGTTCAATCGTCCCGCCAGACGAGGATGATTGATACCCTCCCCCGTAAAAGCAATGAGCGCCAATAATAGCCCATCTGGATAGACTACCAGATAAAGAAACCCTGTCAAGGGCAACGTATCGCTGCCCGACCTTCAGCCTCGAGGGCAGCGGCGTCTCGCAGGTTGGCGGCCGTCGAAACGACGACGTTTAGGGCCCACGATAGTTTAACGGGGGAGCGGAAAAGAGAGTAAACATTCATGAAAAAAATCTGCCTCCTGCCCTACACCCACACCTGTCCTCTTCCGGAATGAGGGCGTGGGGTCAAAAAGCTGATGGCGTGTCTAACCCAGTAGCCGCCATTACCCCTCCCCCATACCTCTCTGCGTGCCCTGCTGCGTGCAACTTTCAACGCCAGAACGCAGTGGAACTCGTCCGAGCAGAAATCGGATAGATAATGTCATGTCGGTTTTGCGTGACCGAACATAAAAACAGGAAAGACGATAGTAATCTTAGAATGTGGAAGAATGCGGCTCTGAACAACGAGGAGTTGCAAGTCGGCGCGGGGTAAAACCCTTCAAGTGTGATTGGTTACCGATCTGACAAATGGATTACCTATAAATGGGCTACAGTCCCATAGTGGGACTAGGACATGCTGAGTGATAACTGTCATCAAACACGGTCTCAGACTAGCTGGTTGGGTTTTAAAAGTTTTTTTTTTCGATTGCCGAATAATTTAAAACCCAATCTGGTGTTACACTTCCAAACTCCAAGCTATATATGTTCAGTGTAACGAAAATCATTAGTTTCTGTATGCAGTTATGAATATGTGTTGCAGGCCTCATAAGACCTTGCAGTGTGGATGTGGACCAGGCTGAGTACAGTAGATGTGCCTTCTCATTAAATGTCAACCGAAATTCTACAATTTAATTTCGTTTCGGAAATAGAACATACGCAGGATTGCAATATTAATTATCGTGCAGCCTAATATCAGATGCTTCTGTCAAGACCGAATGGAGGCTTTTGAACGAGATACTTTCCGGCTGCTTTTCTGTGAAAAATAAAAACTTAAGAAGTACGCGTGTTTACTGTTGATTTTCGGTGCCCTTTTAAATTCAAATATATTTTATACAAAATGTTCTCTCTTGGACTCATTTGGTAGCAAATTACGTATTCTTCAAATTTTATATTGGAGGAAAGGCTATTTGGTGGGTTTAAAAATTTTGCAATGGCCGAATAATTTTGATACCGACCTGATTACAGCTAGTTTCCAAACTACATAGTGCATACAGCCCGTCTAAGGGAAGTCACACTTTACCTAGGTTATGAGGAACATGTCACACAGTGCTCATGAAATTTTGTAGTGAATGTGGAATGCACAGATAGGATGCTTTATGAATGCGAATTTCTTGGTCTTAAAAATCCCATGATTAGAAACTTTTTTAAAAACCACAAGATACACTTTCTTAAAGTATAAAATTTGAAGAAGACACGATTTGCTAACAAAGAGTACAAAAACGAATATTTTTTTGCCTGGTTTCTTTTAAATATATTTGAATTTATAAGGGTATCGCAAATCAATGAGGAAAATTCATAGTAACGAAGTAGCCCTTGTATTACAGAGAGTAATTTTTGCAGGCAGCCCGAAATAAACTCTTTCATAAGCTTCATGGGCCGGTAGTTGTGCTAACATTAAATTTACACAAAATTAGTTGGATTCCTGAAGCCCCGACCCTCTCCTCCCCATCGGATAGGTGATACAGTAGGCGCAAGCGTCTTGCATTCTTCATCTGGGCCAGATTAGCGAGCCTTCCAGTGTCACGTCCGCGCACTTTAAATGAATGTTTTGCAGACGAAAATGCCTACACTCTCGGAAACAGTCGCAGACATCAATCTGACCACCGTTGCCTAGCTGCTGGTTGGTGCTTACGAGCAGGGCCTTCGAGAAATAGCGGCCCGGAATTACCTCTACAGCTACATTTGGTCGTGAGTCGCTGAACAGGAACGTATTGTTCAGAGAGATAGGACAGAAAGAACGGACTTAGGCTATTGGTAGAGGGCTTCTAGTTTGTTTCGCAGACAATGTTGCGAGTGTACGGAACATAGCGAAAATACTGAATTGCAACAAGTAAGTTGCTCTCAATTTCGGATTCGATTAACAAAACACGGCGCGGTGCTCAGTTACAGTGAAGTATCGAAAAGTGCTAACTCAGACAGTTGGGTACACAATTAGTCGAAGATGCATTCGTTTACGACGTCTTCCCCCTCTTCCTAACCACCCAAAATCGGCGACGGCAGCGCTACACAACAGTGACCACGCAGAATTGACAGCAAAGAAGATAGAAGTAAAGGCAGACACGAAGAGAGTAACATGCCCGAAAGTCTTCCAAGGTTAAACACTCGGTGGTAAGGTACGCGCACCCGTCCGCTACATATGGACCACAAAACCAGTACTAGTGGAAGGCAGAAGAGATAAAATTTAATTAATTAATTTGACCCAGTTATGAAAAAAATTGGTGGTCTCGGTGGGATTCGAACCCAGAAAAACAAGAGAAAGGTTTTAGTTAAGATAATGCTCTAGCCATCTGAGCTACGAGGTCCCACCGAAAACCTTGAGTTTAATCACATTTGGGTCAAGTTACCCGCCCAGTCTACTGCAACGCATGGAATCCACCAATTCTGATGCAGAAAATTAACTGCCTAAGGAGGATTTCCCAAGCAATCAATGGAGAATGCACCAGATGACCACCAGGCACAATAAATTAATAGGGATTTTGGGAAATTTTACTAATCCATCTGACCCACTTGTGAAAAACTCGGCGGCCACTGGTAAACAGAATTAAGGATATCCAGTGCGTCCGGTTTGTATTGCCATCGACAGGTAGAGAAAACAACCTACTGCAAAACCCACAGATTCCATGGAACGTCACTGAATCAGGTACAATGCCCATCTGGAGGATACAGATTTACAAGCATAGAAAATTTCGGTATGTGAAAAAAACTCAGAACGTTTTCCTGTGGAAAAATTCGTACTTTGAGAACAGGTTGAAGCATTCGCTACGTCGATTCATAAACCGGAGTCACATCGATCCTCTACCAAAAATATGTTATCTTATGGATGCTCAGCCATAGCTACGTACGAAAAATTTTGAAAGGGCCTTTGGAGAAATGGTATACTTAACTGGAAATCGCAGAAAATATCCCTGGTTAACCCAACAAATACCTGAACTGCTGTATCCTAAATCATGTAAATTTTCTGGGAAATAAATGTCGCGGCAAAATTTCATTGGAAAACTAATCAACTGACCGTAAAAACTGCAAAAAAAGAGGAGATATCAAGTACGACCAAAGGTTGATTCCCTCGTGTGCGATCAGAATGAGCGGCTAAAGGAATTATCAGTGGAATACCATTTGGCTGGGGAGAATGAATTGTGGCTATCAGTGCTGCAGCAGACTCAAGAAATAAACTGCACGACTCCTACTGCAGGTGCTTCAAGTGGGAGAGTGATGACAATCATTTTCAATTCACCCCAAGTCACCCCCTCGAAGAGGTAGAAACAGTGGCTATGCATACCAACAGCCCATTTCGATTTCGTCAAATCCGAGGTGGATATAGAGATCAGGGAAGACCTGGACCACTTCCGTAAAGAAGCCCTGCAGAATTTTGTAGGTCTCCTGCCTAGTTGGATCCAGTGGTCCGAAAAACGGCGTCAAGATGCCGTTGTGGTAACAACGAGCCACGATCTCGGGATGCGAATACGCCCACGAACGGGCGTGGCCTTTAGAGGAGAAGAGGGAGAGGGGGCGGAGTAATGAGAAACCAGATACACCCATAAATTTGCAAATTATTTCACAGAAAAAAATGCCTAATTAAGCTTTTTATCATGCCGATAAAGAGAGGGAGGAGAGACAAGACGGATAATTTGTCGCAGTAAGCCAACCACAACGAAACCAGATCTCGGACAGAACCGAGATTCGCGACCAGGTTCAATGGCTTTTCTCGGTCTGGGCGGCTTACAATAGTCAATAAGTCAAAAATTACAATATCAGTCACCGCGTGTCTTAATCAGCAATCCTTTCAATCAGAAATTACTAGTGTATGTGCCAGGCTAATAGATTCAATACAAAAAGGAGGATTGCTTGATGAACGCTAACTGATCGGTAACGGGAGTCACGAGTCCCGTTCTGACATGGGGCCCACTCTCGAGCCCCGCTGACAGCTAACAAGTCAGAAGTTGCCATTCCATTCCCCCTTGTCTTCGTTGGCAATGTTCATTTGCCTATGCGACTAGCCGCTGTGCGGCGCTGGTGGGGGTCGAGATAGGGCCCCAATACAAAACGGGACGAGTGAGTTCTGTTACTGATCGGTGAGTGTTCATCAAAGAATGCCAATCTTCTCGATCTAAACTGGCAGGACAACGAGCCCGTGGTGCATCGGGTTGGGGCTTTGACTTCTACTATACAGGTGGCGGGTTCAAACCTTGGGTGGTGCACCACTTGGGGTTGGGTATGGCCGGCTGATGACGGCTAATGAACCAAAAATGGCCATTTCAGTCTCGTTTGTTTTTGTCGGTCATGGTCGCCTGCCTAAAAAGGAGAACGTCTGTCATGTGTCTGGTCCACCCTGGCCAACTCGATTTACATATTTCCCACGCTGGGTTTTTAGTCTTCGTATCTAAATTTGACGACTTTTGGGAGGGCCCGCTTCTGAATGCTGCGCAGAAATTAAAATCAGCGGATGGGGAAGGGTTGCGAGTCTTTCCTGCCCCATCAACCAGCATTTAAAACAGAAGTTGTGACTGTAGGTTGCAGCCAAATTCCCAGATATTCCAGATAAGTACTGCAAGCATGGGAGAAACCAATAAAAGATTGCGCTGGCCAACTCAAAAGCACGCAGGCCTAGGGAGCTGGCAATCACCCAGTCTCCGAGTGCAAATGGCACCTTTCTGTAGAGGACAGCAGTTCCCTGCATTTCGTCTAACCATATCCTCGTAATACGGAAATAACACGAAACAGCAGAGTAGGGCTAGCAAGTTCTCACTCAAATGACTGGAGGGAGGATTACACACGAACGCCCAGAAGCCCCGCTAATTCTGCTTTCGAACGCAGAAACGTTTTGGCGGCAGAATAAACCAAAGTTCAGCCAGCGAGGGGGCTTTACCAGGAAGATCAAATTCGGGAATCACGCGGATGCCTCTAACACGAGCGAATTCAACGATTTGACGAGCGTCCTCCAGAGTGTAGACCAAATCTTGCCTGAAGGCAGCCTACAAAAGATAGAGGAAAGAGCAGGTCATAATTCGTCAATAGCACATCGATGTAGGAGTAAACGTTCAAAAAGGTGGCGTTATTTATCCCATCAGGTGCAAATGAGGCAAGATCAGCTGCAGAAATTAGTCAAAGCAGTGAGCATACCTCGACGATTACGTGTGAAAACAAACTTGCCGTTGGTCGCAAAGGCAAATCAGTCTTGCTGGAGCCGCTCAATCATCCTGTGAATGGCATGATTTCGTTCTTGAATGCAACGCCAGCACTGGAAGTCAATGTTAAACGTCCTTACCCCTGTGAAGTTCAAACATCACAGGGCAAAAGCCCATTATCATTAAAGAAAGCCTGGTAATATCCGTTGAACATGGGTGCATTCAACACTTTTCATCGTTTCTTGCGTATTCGTAAGACTAGTGAATTTAAACAGTGAACTGCAAGAAAGCTTTTATCATAAACGTTCATATCATGCAATAATTCTGTAAGTGCAGGCATACCGCATACTCTGTAATACTGCCGTAAAATCATGTAAATTAGTCACCTATGTAACCTAATTTGGCAAGAACGTAAGAAGCGAAGCAAAGCAGAGAACAAAGGATAGGTCAGCGTGTAATACGCGACCGTACTACATACCAACATAACCCTAACTCTTTACATTGAGCTTGTTAGGGTAAGCACTCGTTGTCGGGTTAGCAGGGTCATAAAATATTTCGTTGGCGATGGAAGGACTGAATTATCGGGCCAAAGGGCAACTTTTCAAGCAGAAACGACAAGGTAGTTTCAAAATACATCCATTTTAAATTGATACTGGAAGATGGCGCGCAGAGCGGGCCTCATTCTTACTCCCGTCAAGGGTCCGAATAAAAGTGGGTCAGGTCGGCTAGGAAGGATAGTGCGCATACTAGTTGACGTGAGGTTAAGACACCGGAGCTCGCAATCCGCACACTTCTCGGGGCAATAAACTACTGTGCGATCTTACTAGCCCGGCAACGATAAAGTTAGGATTAGGTTGGCGCTCTCCTTTTCTTCGTTTAGCGCCATGCATAAGAACCCTATTACGACTGGTTCCGTATTCCTTTGTCCCCTGAGTTTGGTTACATATTACGGTCCTGCAGCTAATTTGCGGCTTTATTTGTAGACAACTTAGTAATATTGGCAGAAGATTGTGGCTTCTTCTTTCTAACCGGGATTGCTTTTTCAGCACCGCACTTTCGGCAGCACAATGCCGGTGGTTTGAAAGCTATTCCATAGAGTTTGGATTTTACGGTCAATGCAAGTCCCACATTTTCCATTAGTTCACAGCGATCACTCCAACATTTAACCGAATAGCTTAGGACAACCATGTTTACCTGGCAATTCGTTGACAAGAAACGCAGAGGGAGGGAGATTAGTTCTCTGTGACCTTACTTGAGCGCCTCTAAAACGGGCTGCGCTGTTGCGTTAGTTCCAAAAGGAGTTGCACGGTGGTGTGGAAAGTCTTTTTACACCTCATCGCAGCCACTGAGGACAATGACCAATTTCTAATTCACTTATTCGGTACATAACTGGCCGGTAAGCTCTGACCGACAGGTAATTTGCTCACAATGAAAAGCTGACGGTTCTTGCAACTAACCGGCGTAGGTTTGAATGTGGCCAACTGACCGGGCTACTCAGCCTGCCGCCGCACTGGCATTCAGGCCGCAATGGCCCCTTTTTACGTGGTCTCTGTGATACTCCCCCTCGAATAGCCTACCCAGTCATCGGGCGCGGGCCAGGTCATGCGTTACACGCGTAGACGGGCTATCTAACTGTGTCAGCCACCGCGTCCGATACCACCTCTGGTCGTCCTGACTCAGCCTCCTTACGGAGCCCAAGTGGAGGAAGGAGAATAGAGAGGGTACGACAGATGCGGCTGCGCAACCAGACAATAACTGTCAACTAATTCACGCGCAAGTCATCGCATTGCAGCCACCACGCTGTGGGGCACACAGTGAACATCGTTGTCCGCTACGGTCTAGCTGATGCGCAGACTTTTTGTCGTTAGATCAGTATCCTCAGCTCCCTGCACAAACATCCAGTCTTCTTTCAATTTCAACATAGTGGGCGAGGCAGGAGAAAGTGAGAAGGGCGCTTTGAAAGGCTCTCTCTTTCCATAATCCAATTCACGCGCAAGTCCCCACTGTGTCCTTGGATAAGTTGCAGTTCTGACCGATAGGGGATAGAGGAGCTGCTATTTTGGGATGACAAGGATTTTAAACGCAGAAGAGGTAGGGCGTTATTCGGATCAACTTGACAGTGTCTAGAAATCAGATGGAAATCAATCGCCAGCAGCACAGCTACGAGAACCACTTTTAAGATGAGTCAACATTGGGCGATGCTCCCACATGGAGGACATCTCATTAACCCATTGAAGAAAGCCGCCAACAACAACAACAACAACAATAATAATAATAATAATAATAATAATAATAAAGTGTCCCATTTGCATGGACTTTCAACAGTTTGGTGGTTCGCTTTACTTAGCTCTCCGAATATACTCCCTTCTGCTAATTTTTTCGTTAGAGGCCATAGATTTGGGACAGCTTCTGGGCCTCAGAAGTGCTCGTGATTTGTGGCACGCGCAGAAACTGAAATAAGTGCAATATGCTAGGCCGTGTTGTTTAATGGCACATATACCTCGCGCAACTCCGTCTATGCTAATAGTCGGATCCTCCGAGGCCTTTGGCGAATGTAGCACACAGTAAACAGGATAACCTGTTCAAAGTGTGGCAAACGAGACAAGATCAGCTGCATACATTAACCAAACAGTAAGCAGACGTCGGAATTATGTGCGAATAAAAAACCAGCGTTTAAAGTGGGTCTGGGGTCTCCAAGTAGGGAGAGAGCTGTATTAAGGTCAGATTAACGAAGGCTTATTACAACCTGACAGAGGGGATCAAGTTACACGGTCAGTTGAAAACTTTCAACTCCCCGCCTTTTAGCAAATTACGAACGTATAAAGAGCACCGATTTGTTTAATGTAAAGAAACTATACGTCAGATTCCAGCTGGATCGATCTCACAATTCCTTGTCCTCTCGTAGTGACAGGTTCGAGTCACGCTAACTAAATAGGAAATTAGACGCAGCAGTCGAGGCGGCATTAAGCTCCCATCTACTCGTGCCACACGTGCATGCGCACACGCGACAGGGATAAGGTGTTGGTTGGCCATGCAGACGATGACAGCGGTTCGAGAAGGCAGGAACACTCTACGGCAAGCTCTGATTGACTGAAAATAGGTCGGCCAACACGCGCGGGCAGCCTGAGAAACCACAACAACAACAAACAACGAACAGCATCGTGTCGGAGGCAGCGTCGGTGGTGGGAACAGACGGAATGAAAAAGAAACAAACTTCTTGGGTGTGCACACGTTAAAACGCCCATAAATAGCGCCAAGACAAAACCTCGCTAGCCGCCCTTCAGACAGAGGGGAAAAAGCAGTAAGACGGTTTGCGAGATTTACAGCGCACAGGAAGCTGCCCCTGCTTTTTCTGACGTGAAACTAAGGTTTTAAATTCCAGCGAAGATGCCCCGGAAGAACTAACTTCCAGACAACAGAATTTCGGCTAATGCGCTGAAAATAAAAGCCAAACTAAAACGGATTTCTATGGCCCTTTCTGGCGTGAAACCCTGGTCTGCCTCAATAATGGCTGAATGATGGAAAGGCAAAGGTCGAAAATTGATTGCTTGGGACCACTGAAAACTCCGCTAGATTCTATCTACGCATCAGTATGTGTATTTGGCTGCGTTGGGGCACTTGGGACCATCATGGTTTCCTAGAAGTCGTGGATTGGAAGGTTGCCAACCGACGCTATATACCAGACCACGCCGTCAACCCAGTGTGTGCTGTGTGTTGAGTGGTGGACTGGGAGTCAGACGGCGATGGCTGTTTCTTAGTTCCTGGTTGTGGGAATCCTGGTGAGAGTCAAGGGGGCCAGATCTTGCCATACGAGGTCGCCTGCCCTGTCAGCCATTGCGTCCACTCTCACATCAGGTAGCTGACCGGCTCGGACGTTAGCCTGATTCTGGGGGTGGGGGAGAGAGTACGATCGACAGCTTAGCGCATTTTCCTCACTATAAACGATCTGACGAGCGTGAAACTATCACGGAGCGCTAAAAGCCACGGCTTGGAACGTTGTCAACTGACGGGATAACTCGGACCGCGCGGTCAGCCCAATGCGTGCGTTTGTGCGCAATGGACAACTGGCAGAATGAGAGTCAGGCTGCAATGGCTCCTTCTTAATGTGGCCTCTATGGCACTTTCGCTCAGCTAGGAGCTGAGCTGTCCCTCCCTTTTGTTGCTCTGTTCTTTTTTGTGTTTGACCACAGTGTGTGAGGCTGCGCCCTCTCCCATCCCAGGTTTTCTTGACTCTGTCTTAACACCAGGCCCCGATGGGTAGTGGAACAGAGGGTGAGGTAGATGCAGTGAAAGTCTACTCTCACTATTATCCAGCGCCAGCCACCGCCCATGCACCACCCTGCTGTGGAGAATACGGTAGACATCGTCGGACTGCAAAGATGGAACTGTCGTGTGTGTGTGCGTGTTTTGGAGCCCAACAAATGGCTGCGCTGCAGATGCCCTGAACCAAAACGGGGGCTATGTTGTTTCACGACTTGAGTTTATTGGACCGCAATAATGGACTGCTGCGACAAAACCCGCGTCCAGCGTATAGTTAAGGCGTAAATTAGATGAATGAATAGCAGTGGACACCATTCAACCGGCGAAGGATACCCGACGCACCTGAACCGCTCTTTTAAACAAAAAGATTAGTAAGGGCAGACCAGAACCGATATCTATATGAACAAAGCCGAATTTAATAACAGCATCAAACATTCTGAAGTTGATTCAATTGCAGACGCTTGCCGCATTTGGATGCAAAAATGGACAAATGGTACATGGTAGCATGACATGTAAATTTAATCATGAGGAATGGGGCTAACAAGAGAAGGAAGTGGGGGGGAGGGATAAAGACCATTTACTAGGGACTCATTTCATGCGCAATTCTGACCTTGCATGAAGGAATTTAGTGAAAATGACCTAACTTACCCAAGCGCCCGGGTCAGCAATGCAAAAGCCAGTTCTTGAAAATACCAGAAGACATTTGAGTAAACGAAAGGAACTAGGATTACCTTTACGGATTACTGAAGACCGGTAAAGTATCTTCGATGTATTAAACACAGCAACGCATGATGGTTTATGTAGCATGGCAAGGATATCCAACGATCAGTCCAAATAGCAGTACGGATATGGGTATTTCCGTTTTGACTGTAAAGTCTGGGTCTGCAACCCACACAGGTGGTCGGAGAGCGACCAACAATCAAGAATATAAAAGAGGTACCGGAAAGGGAACATTGTAAAGGTTGTTTCTCACTCATTTACTTTCATTAGCCGGGCATGCACCAAGTTCAGATCAAAATGACAATATATTTTTTTCAATTCAGTTGGCTGCCGACCAATTTTCAGTCAAATGTCCGTCCTGTCATACTTTATTTATGAGCCCACATCCTGTCAATTAGGGCAGGGGACGTTTGAAGTCCCATGTTAGTGCGGCTCACCGACCTACCCTGAGTATAGACATTTACTTTCTACCTTGGAATTACCGGTCGTGAATGCCGATAGTTACATACCAATTGAAAACGGACTACGGCTTTAACATCCATAGTTCGGGCTGGCGGAGGGGGAGGGAGACGGTGGTTTGGATAACAATGAGTAATTATGGCATCTTCATTACAAGGTCCACGCAGCAACGCTTCTCGAACATAGTTTTCTCCCGAAGCAGTAGCACACGGGTAGCGATTAGGGTTTCTGAATCCGCGCACTTATTTCGCTAACTAAAAGGAGATTCGGTGAGGCACTTCAGAACACCAAAAGGCATAAGAACAGCCGAGAACGAGGTATGCGAGTGTGTGACGATCTGCGTCTGCATGTTCAAAGAAGTAATGCTTGGGCATGTGAACATGCAAATGTTCAGAGTAGGAGAGATTTGATCCCAAATTGTGAAAATTTAGACTAAGATCAAAGTGAATGGCGAGGCAGCATAAACTGGACCCCGAACTTATTGCTCCAGGTAGTCAGGATTCGAAGGCACCATCTGGTTGTGCGAATATAAGAAAACCCACCTTTTGAGAGAGTTCAGGAAACACTTGGCTTTGAAATGGGAAAGACTGGTCATCGGACAAGTGCCAGTGGAAGACGTTGAGTTTGTTGTACTCCATTGCTTCCTGCAAGAAAAAAGTCTTACTAGTACGGGAAGTAACGAAAAAACAAAATCCTGCGAAGAAGTAAGTGAAAAACCCTTCGTCTCGATGAGGAATGTAAAGTGAACACTGCTAATGGACAGTGGGCTTTTGAAATCGAGCCGCCATTTTTTCTGCTCTTCATCTGCATTTGAATCTTCTTAAATTTATGACAGTTGGCCTATTTTGCCCATTATATACCGATTTTCAACCCTTTTTTGTTTATTCGAACTACAATAACGAGGTTATCAGCACATGTCGCCAGCACCGTTTTGAAGGAAGTTCAATTTGATCTACATTTTGACGCTAATTCAAGGACGATTCTTCATAATGTTGATAATTGCAGTCTTCGGTTATTCGTTTGTGATTTTCCGGTGTTATGTAATTTGTGTAACCAATCTTATTAACAGTGAATGGAGGACATTTTTGCTGAAAGTTTTGGAATTTTACTTTTAAAATAAAGCGTAGCTCTCTCTCTCTCCCCCTCTCTCTCTCAAACAAGGTAAAACCGATAAAGACAGAAAATACTGGTGATAGCTATTCCAGACATATTCAAATCAGTGTCTTGACGAACCAATGCAAAAGGAAACACGGATGTGTGGACAGACGACAACTGATGAACCAGTTGCACCACAGAAACGAAATCCAATAACTGCCTCTGAAATCACGCAGTTTTTGTCCCGGACTGGTAGGTATTTACTCACGCCGGGATAGGAGCAACTACCCATTCTTGTGATTTGCACACAGCAACCACATTGCGATATCTAACGGTAGGACTCGAGAAAAAGTGACTGCCTGACAGACCGCAGAGGGGCCGACGAAACAATAACACAGGCCAGTACTTTATTTGGTCAAGGCATGTTATGAGAAATGGGGAATCCAGATAGTTTGAAAATCTTGGCTGTGAGATGAAATAAAGTCGAAACGAATCAGCCGTAGAAGTCCCATATTTTCAAAGCCTGTCAAAAAAGGAGGTTCCCGTTAGGAGAAATCACGGAATATAACACGAACCTAACGTATTATCGAAAAGCAGATGTAATCGTAAGGGGAGAATGGGACAGTCGCTGTTTGGGGCCTAATCCTGTCTTCCTGAACCAATCTAGTACCCGACGAGTACCTGCGCTGAAAGCATCCGTAGCACGTCGTCATAAAGAACATCTACCTTATACACCACGGAGAGGGCATAGCACCGGTGATTTGCTTATGAATCAATTTATAGTACGGCCAACTTACAAAGCATCTACCCCACTATTTATTCTCCCATCAGTCTGCTCCGATGGCAAGACAATTTAAAGACGACTGGAGGTGGGCGCAGACGCAGTGGCTGATACATTTAAAGAGCCCATATACGCATGCCACACACAGTGTGGTCCCCACAGCGTGTGCCAGGCTTTCTTGGAGCTTTCAGTGAGTGTCACAAGAGGCAATATCAAGAAGGAGCCATTGCGCCTGACTCCCACTCCTCCAACACTTAATGAAATCACAAAAACGCGCGGCGATTGCATGGGTTTTGTGTCCAGACCTCCTCCACCTCAATCTATTTAAAAGAAATTATTTCCTGAAGGCTGTAAGGGCTGGTTATTTAATCCTGGTTATCTTGAGCCTTACCGGGATATATAAAGAACCTACGCTCAAGGGGTTCGGTCATTGGGCGGGGGTGTGAGCTCTTCCGTTTTTATGGGCCATTCATGAACGTGAGATCCGAGTCCCCATATATTTTTAAATAACCTGCCAAGTTGTGCAGGGGTCCAGATTGTGCGTGAGACGCGTAGACTGACAATTTAGCTTTATCAGCCACTGTACCTGAGGAGTTCACCTCCAGTCGACTTGAAACTGTCTTGCCACAGGAGCCAAGTGGGTGAGCAATGAGAGTCCGGGAGAATCTGCACAAGTCAGCCTCACGTTAAACTAATCGACGCACGAGTGGACATTGCGGCTCGCGACAGTCGAACTCTCCTGCTGATGTCTCCTTATTGCACAGATGGGTTTCGTGCCCTAGATACAGAAAAACCAACGGGTCCGGGTGCGGAAACGCCTCAGCGCATGCTAATAACGTTAACATATTACCATGTGAGGCGGGGAATCGCTCAGGGCAGCGTAACTTGAAGTTGATTGTATAGTTAACATCGTTCGCAGGTACAGCTTGAACGTGAGCGCTGCAAACACAAGAATACTATTCAGTAACTTCGCCGTGGAGCAAGGAAGCTATTGGAGAGATAAGGGTTCGAGGTGTTTAAGTGCGTTGTATACATCAGCTCGTCGGCGCTACAGAGTACCTTAAGTTAAGAGGACATAAATTACGACATTTTACTTTCAAGTAGCATCTTCGGACGCCACTGGAGATGCCCGTGACCTTCAAAGGAGGCTCAACGTCGACCTGCCCGTGATGACTAGAGAAATGGCGCCTCCTGAAGGGAACTACAAACTCGGCCGCGGGACTCCACACCTAGACTACGGAGTACCACAGTCGATGCTGATGCCTCGAATCAGTAACGTCATCTGTCGGCTCAATGACGGATCTGTTCGCGACGCCATCTGTCCGGAATCCTCGTCCGATTTGAAGCCGCCGCCGCTGCCGTGGCGACAGTAAACTGAAAACAGGCTCGGCTTGACTCTCAGCTCTGGAGGGGAAGCGCGGATTAAACGGTGCTAGGCGCTAAGGGGTGGAACATTCAATGGGCGGTTACGGGTTAGACGCTGCCCGCATACGTTTACACTCGAGAGCTGGCGTAAGCAGTACTGACGAAACAAGGACACTCAGAGGTGGGTCGGGCAAAATCTGCCCATCAATGTACGAGGTGTGGTGTGCGCGCGCACACGCACGAGCGCGCGCTTCTACATCGCGAGGTTGTCAGAGGGAAATGCACAGTCAGACGGCCTGTTAGGCCCTCCCCCCCTCTTTCTCTCCTATCCTAACCAAATGGGATTGAGCGTGGCTGCGCTGCTCCGGTGATGGACCGGACCAGAGCGGTGGCCGCGGCAGCAGGGGGTAGACTGCGAGGCTGGTAGCTATCGCGCACTGAAGGGAAGGCACACGGGGTCACGTGCGCGCGAACAGTAGGGCACCGGGGCCAAGTGAACTGAAGGCTCACAAACGACCTACGAGGACGCAGAGGTGCGTGTGCTGCGTATGAACCTCGATTAGTCCTAAATGTTGGTGCTACCATGGCATGATTCTTACCCCAATAGATACTGGTCAAAATTCGCAATCAGATTTCAAATAGGTCGTCTATATTGCGAAAATTAAATCCAAAATAGATAAGAACAATTAAGCAACAAGCACATCTTTAAAATCGCATAGGATGGCAACGAAGTGTTTGTAAGCTCCTTTCAAAACAGGCCAGCAGTGATCATCCAAGTGCTCTGAAGTAAATGCTATGGAACTCCGCGATGTTTCTTCCAAAACCTGAATCTTGCTGTCTAACCAAGTCCCCTCGATGCGCTGAGCATGCGCATCTATATTCAGATGGTAGGGATGCCTTTTAGTGCCGCCTAAACAAGACACGGGAATAGGAACGACCCCGTCCGCATAAAATAAGTGGCCTTACGGTAAATATACCTATGTCCTAAAGCTAACAGAAAACTAAACTGTGACCTTAATCTTAACCCTAACCCTGCCACGATAATAACCTTAACCCTTAACCTTATCATGACCCTCACTTCATATCTGACCTTATTACAAAAATTAAACCTAACCCTAAAATTAACCATAAACCTCACCTTATACCTAAACATAATTTCCTTGGAATTTAGTGCAAAGCCACATGCATTGTGTACGGTTCCTTTTCCAGTGTCCTTTTTTTAAGCGACCATAAAAGGCGTCCTTACCATTCAAAGCAACGTATTTTTCTTGTGATTGGCGGTTTCATGATCGTACCAGGGCTGATTAATTCGCCAATAAGCTGGTCATTCTACTTCTACTTCACATTCAATGATAGGGATTAACCTCGCTGCATCACACTTGTCTATGTAGAAGTACCTGACATGAGTACCCTGACATAATCCAAAGACCCACGGACCGTTAATGTGTGAGTCGTGTTTCCCACAACTCTGTACTGGGTCGTCATCATTTTCTTCGGCAGGTGCAGCTCCACCTGAAAAACGGCCACGACTGTACTTACGGCGCTCCGAAAATTTGGTCTCGTCGATTTTAAGTGGATTTTCCAGTGTTTCATTCACCTAGCGATAAATACCATTTCGGAGCACACTTCCCGGTAGTAATTGAACCGGTCAACCACGGTGTTTGGGGACCTACCATGTCGGAGCTCTGGCAGTTCTTGCGGTGGCATTCTGGTGCTTCAGAGAAAAAAACTAACATGATCTAGATCCATGAGCTGATCTACCATGATCTAGATCTACCAGATCTACCATGTCGGAGCTCTGGCAGTTCTTCCAGTGGCATTCTGGTGCTTCGGAGAAAAGAAAACAGCTCTGAAACTTCACAGAGAGCTTCGAACGACAGTGAAATCTTCCGTTCAAAGCACTTTGATGGAAGAATTCGTTCTCCTGTCTTACTGATCCAACGAGCTGGCAACTCTTTCTTCTGCACCTCCATACCGACATATTCTCTCCACGGACCATTTCGCTCGCGAATATCAACGGTCCATCGTACTAGCGGCAAGATTTTTCCTCTACCAAGTGACCATGTCGGAGGAGATATTGCGACGCCGCTTCTTTACTGTGTACCACACTTCATCTTAAAACTCTCCTAACAACATTTTGCCGGGTATGCAGAAGTAGGAGCAAAAAATGAAGGCAGGAATCACAAGGCTATTACTAGTACCTCCATTTCTCCACATTTCACGGAAAGGTTTTTCAAACACTACGGAGCTTCGACGAAAGCTCATGATCAAAAACACGTAGATTTGCGGTTGTAAGTTTTGAAACAACGTTCGGAGATCCTTTGACGGCCGTAGTGAGATCTGCTGGCGAAATTGTGTGCTTCAGTAATTCGTCTCAAGCAGGTAATATATTTAAGTGGGCCTTGCTTGCCTTTCTCGGTACTACGTCTAGATTGCTAAGGATACGTTGCTATGCAAGCGCCCTCGAAAGCACGTACACCTGAGGTCCGATGGAAACAGAATCAGGTTAGCTGAATGAATGAAAACTAGACCAAAAACTGCCGATCGCAGCCTACTCAATTTGAGTCCATGGCTCGGGGTGGTGGGATGGGCAATGGCCAACTGAACTAAGGTTCAAATCCCAGGTTTTTCCTGTACAAGATTTGATAGGACTGTCAGAAATTACTATCTCATCTGGACATATAAAGCCTGCAGGATGAAAGGGCAGCAGGACCAAGCAATGGTCGCCTGATTGTTGACTAACCACTTACCACATCTGACCTCCTTTTGTCTATGAAACGTCCTCGAAGCTGTCGTTAGTAGAGGCGAAAAGAAAAAGCCTTCAGGCGACTAATCTAGCGCTCTTTGATAGATTTGCGGATAAAAGATCAGTTGACTATATCGCTATCGTGTCAGGAATGATCGACCCATGAAGTCAACAAAAGACGGCTTGGTGATGAGATAGTTTGGAGATGTAGTTGAGCAAAAGGATGAAAATCATGTCCGTTTGAGCATTCTTGTCAATAACTGCCGAAATTGCTGTTTTACGAATTATCCTTTACTGGCACCAAGGCACACACTAGAAGGACAAAAATCAACCATGCAAGGGCGCTGTGAAGAAGTCACTCAGCTGTCTCGCAGTCAGCTAGAACCCCTGAGAGACTGCTGCACAAGATCTGTACAAGGAGTTTGAAACTGGAGCGGGAGACATCGAAGGTAACGAAACACATGCGGGGGAGATAACAGCGTTGTCAAGACGTAACTGGTTCTCACATGTTCCCACTTTCAACGGGCATTGAAAGCCAGAATCAACCTTGTTAGACACCACGTCATAAATTTCGTCTGCAGCGGGCAGCTTGAGCGCGCGAATGGGATTAATGTGACGGGGACTTTCGTTAAACCTACTTCATTCTCTTCAAACGACCATCATGGAGACGAGCGAGAAACCAGGGGTTGACAAAACTAACTGATCAGGCCATACGAGGCAAACGACAGTTCGACTGCCGTAGTTCGACGAGGTCCGCCGTGCGCTCAACAGCATGGTGGTGCAGAGATGGTGACTTGCGCGTGGGTTAGTTTTGAGTGATAGTAGACTTCCGCTGCAGATACCACACTACCTCTTCCCTCACCCGCCTCTGTCCGGTGTCAGGGACAGAATCAAGAGGACCGGAGGCGAGATCGGGCGCTGATATGAGTATCCTAAAGCCCGCAGACGACTGGTGTGGCGTGAGCCTACACCTACGTGTGCCACTACGCCCCCTTCCCCCCGTGTGCGGCGCAACTCGAATAACGCCTGCCGTGCCATGATCTATCCCATGAGTTAGTCCAGCGCATCTACCACGCGGACCGTTTAGGAAGGGGGTCTTGGAGCCCGCTTAAAGCGGGAGGGCCGCAGTAATGACTAGCCATCACAGACTGACCTGCTGTCCTGAGTTATCCTGACAGTTGATATCCTCGTAAAACACGACCGCCGGGTAGTCATGATAGTTTTCAGGAGCATGTGTTTATTTATTGTGAAGATGGGTCGAGCTCACTCTTCCAGACACCGGTGGCTCGCCAGAGTCAAGCCAAATTAGCGTGCCGCAGTAGACTTACTCGTACCGATGCATGCCAAATCAGGTACCGCCTCCGCCAAGGCACCTAAGGGGTAACCGGGGTTTTGGCTCAATTAAAATCTCGTTCAGTTGGGAATACTCTTGGGGGAAGTCCACAAAGCTCCCACAGATGCGTTCTAACCGAGGCGCCATTAGAAACACCCAACTTGCTATCAACCTCTCCTTTCGGTATCGATTTAGTACTTAGTCCATCACGCACCGATCAACCGCAAACCAATCTTTTATAATTCGTCTTGAAACTATAATCGGAGAGCGTACGTGCATATGTGAGTCTTTCGTATCAATCACCAGTTGTGGTTTGTTGAAGGAAGTGTTTGAACCCACCTCGGATCATCTGGAGCGTCTGCCATTACAACATGGTCGATGTGGAAGGGGAATTAGTTGAGACAGATGCAGTGTAAGTCACCACTGTGACCTATCCGGAAGGGTGATGATCCTCATCGACGATTGCGATGGTAGGACAAAAAAACGCCTTCGCGCACGCGATAAAATTCTAGGTCCTCAGCATCGTGAATGCGATTTAATCAAACACATTTTCTAAATGATAATAACGCCAAGACGGCCAAAAGGCGCCATTCGCGTAAAACCAGGGTTTGAGATTGCATTTGCGTCTCTCCACAACTTTTTTTACAACACCGGCTATTCCCGACGTTAACTGCTGCCTCTTGACATCGCGCCCATCCGGTTAGGCCTGTGATTGGTTGTAGAAGACGAAAAGGGCATAAAGTCGGCATCACCCGTTTTAAAAAATGCCCAAATTAATAGGGAAGCATGGCGTCAATCGAAAACACCGCAAATATTTCAACAAAGTTCCTCGGACTACGGTGTGCATCTAGAAATGGATGATTAAAAGGAGAGAGCGGTTTTCTCGTTAGCAGAGGCTGCACCAGCCAACTTGAAGAACGGTGACTAGTTGAGGAACGACCGTCATTGAATCTCGTTAAGTACCGAACGCAACAGGGAGCATTATTTGCGTGAATTTGTGGGACGGTGGCCTGATTCTGCGGGTCGGGAAGGGAGAGTGAGGTCGAAAGCTCAACACATTTTCCTCCCTATAAACAATCTGACGCGCTTGAATCTATCATGGTGCGATACAAGCCGTGGTTTGGAAGGTTGCCAACTGACGGAATAACTTGGACCGTGCGGTCAGCCCAATTCATGCGTTTGTGCGCAATGGACGATTGGAAGACTGAGAGTCAGGCTGCAATGGCTCCTACTTAATGTGGCCTCTATGGCACTCTCAGTCAGCTGGAAACCGAGCCGCCCCTCCATTTTGTTACTCTGATCTTGTTTGTATTGGACCATAGTGCGTGAGCCTGCGCCCTCTCCCATCTCTGGTTTTATTGAGTCTGTCTTGACACCGGGTCCCGATGGGTAGTGGAACAAAGAGTGAGGTAGATAAATTGCAAGTATACTCTCCTCCTCCTCATCTTATTCATCATCATCATGATCAGTGAAGCGGTTCGACCAACACGAACAATTATGTCCACCGACCGCAGTAAATCATTTCGCAGGAGGCAGAAGAAGACCTCTGTCTAGGCGAATTGAACATTGGCATTACTATGATCAAGTTGCCTTCAGTGTCATAAAGAGTAACAAGGCTGAACGCTTATAATGGCTGGCCTAACTCATAAAGTGTTAACCGAAAATTCGGAAATGTGTTTTCGATCAGATAGGCTTACCCAGATGTGTTTGTAAGAACGATTACAGCGCAGCCTAATCCCGTGATATTTAAGTCATGCCGAATTTGGAATGAGCTTCGTTCAGGCCGCCTCCATGAACTGTGCTCAGCAAACAATGATGACCTAGTACAAAATTTTCCCCTTGACTTTCCATGCCCTTGTATATTCAAACATTTTATCGAAAATATGCACAAAAATATTACTCCTCGCATATATTTGATAGCAAAATCATGTCTTATGCACATTTTATACATGAAGAACGGATATCTTTCGGGTTTTAAAGGTTCTTTGATTCCCGAATAATTTTGAATTCACAGTTGCGGTCAGAGTTTCAAAACTACAAGTTGCATACCTTTAGTGCCAGGAAAATCATATAATAATCATGATCATGAAAATAATAATATAAAATAGAGTCCTCAGATACTTTAAAACGAATGCGAACCAAATTGAATGCTTCATAAGCAGTATTATTAAAATTCAGTAGGAATGGAAATTTCATGGTTTTAAAAAATCTCATAATTACGAGATGCTACCAAGTACATAAGAAAGATAATATGCATTCATGTTGTCTATAAAATATGTTTGAATTATACAAGGACCTCAAAATTGTGGAAGATTCATTCTATTCAAGTAGCCATTTTTACCGATATTTTTACGGATGCGGACGGAAAGAAACTCATTGAAAATCCGGCATCCTGATGCGACGCAACTATCTTGGGATTATGCTACACGACAAGCAATGTTAGAACCTTACATAGGTTGTCCGTTGTAGTCGAAAACACATTTTATGAGATAGGCCAGCATGCCCAATGAACGCTTTTAATTTCCATATTCTGGTGGGCGAAGGCTGAAGTACAGAGGGCTGACAGGGAGGTTTTACAGCGCCGGCAGCGCTAGTATCTAAGCCACCATCCTGATGTTTATATCAGGCCTGTCTTCTAGGGCACCTTAAAATATTGCAACGTCATGAACCGTATGGGGGGGGGGGGGAGAGTTCAGTCCTTTGTATTGAGCAGGTTCAAGGTATCGGCTTGGCCCCTACCAAACGCTCGCTCAGTTTGACACGCCAGTCGAAGCAGTATTAGTCGTGACACCAGCGCCCATACGCATTACAAACGTCATGCGCCCGGACAGTTTCGCGGACCTAAAAAACATCAGGTCAAAAAACAGCACGTCACCCGCTCTACCCACAAACGCTTTACCTACTTTACCACCACCTCCAGCAGATATCGATGGCGGCTCTCATTGCATCCGCAGCGCGAGCATTCCATCTATGCGCCAACCTCCCCCACCCGCTCATGTGTCAGCGAACTCCACTCGTGACGATCACTCAAAAATTTCAGTCAATGCACTTCCGATGAGAGGTAAGGCTAGAACCCCTCGCCTGGATAGTCTCTCCTAGCTAAGCCGCTAGCCAATGTAAGAGAATGGCGTGCTACGAAGATATGACTGCGTTGCACGCCTATAATTATCTTAAAACCCACTCATGCAATCTTCGCCTAGCGAAAAGCAGACCATACTGCATGAACTGAGTGCTATTTTAACATCAATTCTGGTAGCTTTGCCGGTGGGGACGGGGGATCTCTAAATTCCATTTCTGACTTTGCTTGATTCCTCGATAGATGCCCACGACTTCATCGCCATGGGGATATCGACAGTCCTAAGTGTATTCGAGACCTTGAGCTAGTTGAGTTGGTGCTATCTCAACAGTAAAATGGTAGGAGAGGCTTCCTTGACATTTGAACGCTTCCAGAATAACAAGAAGGATTCCATAAATTGTTTAAACGCGTCTTTAATTAGTACGGTTTCAATACAGTGGACCCTGTTGAATCGGTTTAAACGATTTTCGCCACCTTCAGTGACCGGGGTAATTATCTTGACTTATAGTGGCGAAACACTGCATAATGACTTCTCCAAGATGTAATCCCTCGCCCCCCCTCCATCGTTTCCATTTTGAGATATTCCCTCACGTCCTTAGAGAACTGTCCACTCCCATCACAGTTTGTTTTGCCGTATGTAGACTGCTGAAAGGCCTGATTTGTCCGCCAGGACTACTGTCAGTTCTGTGTTTGGTTCATTAGGATGAGGTGTGTTGTTATTGTCACAGCGTTCCCCACGGCCTGACTTTTTGACGGTTAGTGATATGGATACGTTGCTAGGCCGGATTACCTTTTCTGGGGCAAATCAACCAGCAGTAAACTATCCCTATGTAACGAAAGTGCTGCTTTCGTGACTGCCGTTGTACCACCAGCCGCTGATTTGGTCGCCGACGGCAATCGGATACCTGTCCCCACTATCGTCGATATCTCGCCGACGCACTCGCTTAGTATGGCGCGCTGCCACGCCGGCTACCATCTTCTGCAGACTAACTTGTACGCACCTCGACTATCGTATCTCCTCTCTGACTATGCGCAAATGCAGGATGTCTTCCCAGCCTTCTTCTGCCAGAATTCTGGCCTGGCACAGTCACCAGGTTAATTATAAGAAACGTTGAGCCCAATAAGTGGTGGAAATTTGTCGCAGCGTATACGATCTCTGTCTGGCCTTCGAAATTTGTTTCGAATAGGCGGTTGACCCCATTCCCTCCAGGAACAGTAGATGACGGTAGTTCGACCGTAGAAGCAGACGACAGCAGATACACTATTTCATTAAATGTCAACCAAAAATTCTCAAACGTATGTTTTGGATTACCTAAGTTGGGTTGTCATATTGATTATCGTGCAGCAAATTCCTAACATAGCGCACTCATGATAGGATGTCAGCCTTCAAATGAACTTCTTTTAGGCCACCTTCAAAAACTTCATTCGGTAAAAATGGCTTCTTAAGTAGTAGGATATTTTTCAAATTTATTTTCGAGGCCCTTATAAATTAAAATATATTCTATAGAAAACATCCACACAAATGCTCTTTCTCGTAGTTATTTTGCAGCAAATTGCATTTTCTTTAAATTGTATACTCGAAAGTTTACTTTCCGGTTTCAAAAAATTATACTTATATGATTTTTAAGATCGTGAAATGCCACTTCATAAAGCGTCGCATCTGCTTGTGAAGGATACAACATGGTCCATATCCTATAATGTCTTCGTAATACAGAAGAGAAATACATGATTTTCCTTAAACGAAAAATATACGGACTGTATTTTGGAAACAGTGAATGCAAGTGTAACAGCAGATCGGGCTCAAAATTAGTCGGAAAGTAAAAAAGTTTTTAAACCGAATACGAACATTTGTTCACGTACAAATGTTGAAGATGGACGTTGTCACCATGTGTGCACGAAAAAAATAATATTATTGTGCATGCTTTCCTTTAAACATAAAGGAATCTATAGCAGCATCGAAAATCAATCGGAAAATGCATATTACTTAAGTAGTCACTTTATTATGGAATGCATTTTTTACAGGTGGCTGGAAAGAACCTTATTAAAAAGCCGGCATCCTGTCGTGACTGAAACATCGTGGGATTATGCTGCATGAGTATTTATATTACAATCCTACTTAACAGATCTTTTCTAATCAAAAAACACGTTTCATGAGATAGCCACTCTACCACCGCGTGCCCCGCAACGAGTAAGCACACGGGGAAGGCTAGGGAGACCCAGCGATGAGCCGAACCCGTCGAAGCTGCAGCGGCTTAACGTGTCGGGGTTTTCAGCTAATACCTGTATTGTCAGCACGTGTTTGTAACTCATCCTATTTGGTTACTAATAGCTTGTATCACATGAGCCGCTCCCTAAACTAGCCACTTCTCGGTTCGACTACACCTTGATGATATCTGTCACCCCTGATAGCTCATCTCCCTCTCCCGCCCCCAGGTAGGTTATCGCCTACCCCCCGACACCCCCATCAGGCCCTTTATCACATCGTATAAAGTACCATATTTATATTAAGCTGCTTAAAAAGGAGCAACTCCTGAGATTAAGAGAGATCAAAACCGTTAGCAGTCAACTAAGAGGTCCCCGATCTGATGAGCTCAATAAATATCACTAACTTCAAAATTCTTGAACTTTAAAAAATTACTCATCGAACTTAATGACAAAAGACAATTTGGCGAGCATACATTAGGTGTTGATAAATTATCATCAGTCATTTACATTTATATCACTGTGTAACTAAGTCAACTATGCGGGTAAGTAGAACAACTCGTACGGTTGTCAGGGTGGAGGGAGGGAGGGGAAAGAAACGAAATGCGGTCTGTTTTCTGATCAGTGTAAGAGGAACGGCAGCCGCCGGGACAGGTAATTAGATGCGGACGACTGAATTGGTGGCTTTCGGCCACGGTACTTGCGGCGCCTGTATAAAGTCCTTTTGAGCGCACAGGACCGGTTTGCGCAGCCTGATTACAGCTGCTTCTGTCGTAGCCAACAGACACAGTCCAATAATTTTTGAATAGGTTGAGGGAACCTTTTAAATTACCCGGAAGGCCTCTTTGACATATACACGATGGTCTGTGTCTACCACATGCGCGAGGATAGAGCTGTTTATGTTCTTTATCTGCCCCTTTTCTAACCATTCTGGAAAGTGTTCTCGTACTCTTTTGGACAAACGCCGGCTCGTGTGACCAATATATTCTGCCCCACAGGAGCAGGAGAAATAATAACTGCACATTTAGGTGGTCAAGGCTGACAGTTTGTTCTTGCCCCCTCCGTATAGAATGGGAGTAGTCGAGAACTGTACATGGACATCAGTTGCTGGAAAAGTGCATGACACAGCTTGACTTACGCGCCTTCGTAAGAGTTCACTTGCTGCGTCGCCTTGAAATGGGACCCTGGTGAATAGTTGTTTCTTGCTTGCCGTTAGCACCGGCGGCTTTGGCGGTCTTTCGGTCATATTCTTAGTAATAAATCTAACTGGATATCCATTCTGTCGAAAAGTGCTTTCTACAACCTTAAGCTCTTTGGTAATGCTATCGGTCGAGCTGATCCTTTTCGCCCTGTGTCACACAGCGCACAAAATTAAGCTTAAAGTTCAGCGGTACAAAACTCCCAAAGTGGGTGTATTGTCCGGACCATGTCTTCTTACGATAGACACTACGTCGAATACTCCCGTCAAGCCTTCTACTCAGAAGCACGTCCAGGAAAGATAGCGATCCGTATTGTTCCTCTTTCAGTGTAAATTTGATTGACGGGTGCAGTTTCATAATATAAACTGCTCTATCCATTAAGACAACGCCCATTCCCTATCTGACCGGATATCTTTTTATTTCTCCATGTGTGACTTGTTAGCAAGCTATGTGGCGTTAGCTAATCCTGCATGGGCTTAAGTTTGTCCGCTAACCATTTTGCTATCGCATGGTACGGCGAATTCGTCATATCTAGGATGGGACGAATGGGTGTGCCATCTTTGTGGATCTTCGGTAAGCCGTACAATCGAGTTACACGCGTGCCGACGAGGCGGAGGCGCTCTAGGTCATGTTCGCTTACCAGACCTTCCGTTTGAAGTCTTTTCAAACAGTCGTTGTGTTTCTACCTCATCGGACCAATGCTTCTCCTTTTCTGCATTTTTAAACTTTTCCTTGTTCAACAGAATTGATTGTTGTTTCATAAAATTATCTGTTCTGTCTATTAAGACAACGCCCATTCGTCTATATCTCTTCATAAAACGTCGATCGAAGCCTTATCACTTGGTCCCAATTTTTGCTGCCCGCGTCAGAAACCCAGCCAACTAGAGCTAGAAACACAGTTTTAAAACCTTCTTAACCAAACACACGACCTCCAACCAGTTTCGAAAGATAACGTACAATACCTTAAGTCTACGTTAGTTAACTATTCTTATCAATATTTGAATATTGACCAGAAATATCGCGGCTTTCTAACATAGTCGCACATAGAGAAATTAAAAGATCTCCAGCAAAACAAAGATGGCCTCATAACAAGGCCAGATAAGGAAATGGGCGTTGTCTTAAGGGACAGAAGAGATTATGTTATGAAACTACACCAGTCAGTCAAATTTACACTGGATCCGGATCGCTCTCTTTCCTGGACGTGCTTCTGAGTAGAAGGCCTGACGGGAGTATTCGACGTAGTGTCTATCGTAAGAAGACATGGTCCGGACAATACACCCACTTTGGGAGTTTTGTACCGCTGAACTTTAAGCTTAATTTTGTGCGCTGTGTGACACAAAGGGCAAAAAGGATAAGCTCGACCGATAGCATTAACGAAGAGCTTAAGGTTGTAGAAAGCACTGTTCGACAGAATGGATATCCAGTTAGATTTATTACTAAGAATATGACTGAAAGACCACCAAAGCCGCCGGTGCTAACGGCAAGCAAGAAACAACTATTCACCAGGGTCCCATTTCAAGGCGACGCAGCAAGTGAACTCGTACGAAGGCGCGTAAGTCAAGCTGTGTCATGCACTTTTCCAGCAACTGATGTCCATGTACAGTTCTCGACTACTCCCATTCTATACGGAGGGGGCAAGAACAAACTGTCAGCCTTGACCACCTAAATGTGCAGTTATTATTTCTCCTGCTCCTGTGGGGCAGAATATATTGGTCACACGAGCCGGCGTTTGTCCAAAAGAGTACGAGAACACTTTCCAGAATGGTTAGAAAAGGGGCAGATAAAGAACATAAACAGCTCTATCCTCGCGCATGTGGTAGACACAGACCATCGTGTATATGTCAAAGAGGCCTTCCGGGTAATTTAAAAGGTTCCCTCAACCTACTCAAAAATTCTTGGACTGTGTCTGTTGGCTACGACAGAAGCAGCTGTAATCAGGCTGCGCAAACCGGTCCTGTGCGCTCAAAAGGACTTTATGCAAGCGCCGCAAGTACCGTGGCCAAAAGCCACCAATTCAGTCGTCTGCATCTAATTACCTGTCCCGGCGGCTGCCATTCCTCTGACGATGCTCAGAAAACAGACCACATTTTCGTTTCTTTCCCCTCTCTCCCTCAGCCCTGACAACCGTAAAAGTTGTTCTACTTACCCGCATAGTTGACTTAGTAACACAGTGATATGAATGTAAATGACTGATGAGAATTTATCAACAGCTAACGTATGCTCGCCAAATTGTCTTTTCAATTTTTCAATGGGAATTTTCGCTACGCCACTTTGGGTGTACCCTGAAAGTAATTTCCTAATTAAACTTCGATTTACAACTGTTTTCCGACCGAGTTGTTCCATTCGGCAAGTCACGTCCTGCTGCTAATATTTGAAGCCAGTAAAACTCCTCTGAGGGACAATTGCCTGCTTTCTAAATGCACACGATTTTCGATTCGGTAAGTTTGAAATATAACTATCAACTTTTCCCACTCCCACTGAAATAAACCCCTAAGGAACATCACATTGCATGAGCGCGGCATCTGCGCAGGATCACCCCAATCCCATTGTTGAATGCTGTTCAGAACGCCTACTTGAACGGTACCAGCAGAACTAATCTCCAATACTATCATACCATATTAGGGTAAACAGCTCTATACTGAGCCTCATTCGAATAACCATATGTCATTTTGAGTAAAAATGATGCTACATCAATAGAAGGTCATCCTCGTGATTTTGCCGTTCAGAGTTACTATATTGTCTTTTTCTGCGGCCTTATGACTAAACAAATAGGTAATATGCGTATAATCTCAAATGTATCACTTGTTTGCCGAACCACTGTAGTCTCAGCAAGGGAAAATGGCTAGCATACAGTTGAAAGTGTAATTCCTCAGATCGATAACCCCTCTCCTCCCAAGCATGCAAGGGGAGGTGGTGGTGGTGGTGGTTGTATTTCAGTCTTGCCTTAACTGCTGACCAAACAAACTCACACCTCAGATGATGCAGGACCGGACTGAGAGCACCAAATTAGCCAAGGCCGATTGGTTCAGTCTTCCTAAACAGCTGAGATCTCGGTGGTGTGCTCATCTTAGTTATATCCCCACTTTCTTCTGGAAAGGAGTATCGGTCAGATAATTGCACCAGGCAGCCTGCGGTATGCTCGTCTGGCAATCCACCAAGTAAGCACAGAGGGCAATAACCAGTCGGTTAACACGGTGCTAACGAGAGAGGACGCGATACCCGCTAAATGTCGCGACTGCCAGCACCTTGCACTGGGTCCCGCCGGATAAATACAAAATGAGCAAAGAAAATGATGGAGTAACCGGTGGGGTCGGGAATATCTGAAGTAAATAAAGAAAATGGAATGGGTGAACCAGATGAGGCATTGTAAGACATCAAAGAATAGAAGGGTGAGGGATAATAGACAGCCTAAATAAAAAAGGGATGGACATAGGGGGTCAAAGCAGAACGGTGTGTCTCTCCCCTGGTTTAGGGTGCAAGGACTAAAAAAACACACAAACATCCGCAGATCGCCATACTCTGGGAGTTGGGTAACCAATAGACACCTACCAGGTTCGCCATGATAACTCGCTTCGATAGGTAGTGCCGGCTTGTGTCTAGCATGATTCCGCGATGGGGAAAACGCGGCCGGTCATCGATAAAGGTCCGGTTTATGAAGGCCTAGAATGAATGAGATGAGCAGAAAATAAAACTGGCCCAGTGCATGTGTGTGCGGCTACGCAAACAAAACAATTGGGTGTTTTACCAGGTACGGCGTTCGGCAAAGATCCCCAGAAAAAAAGACCAACTCAAACAGATAAAGGTCCTTTGTGGGTGGAAAAAACAGGCGGCAGTCCAGTACCCGTGCCAACTGCACCAAAAATGAATGAGGCTTCAGCCCTAAAGAAGCTACTTCTAGTTTTGCCTGACTGCGCTCGGCGTGAATTTTGCTGCGGTCGGTATGAGTTAACATACGCAGGGAGGGGGGAACTTGTCTGGCCAGCAACTTAATCTCTCGTCGGTTTGAATGAATTTTGCTCTTGCAGTGTGCTGATGCTGTGTAGACGTGGTGGAGTTGACCCCACGAAGTCTCCCACTCGAATGCCGCCAAAAAGCAAGTCAACACTGCGCCGTCAACCAGTGGTGGTTCCCGTCCGGCGTTATGACCAAGTCGAAAAGGCTACAAGCGGGAGAGGACGCAGGTGGCTGACGCATCCGGAGCCGCCCTTCGGCATGCTGCCACAGCTGGCTCGGATCCCACAGAGAGGGAGTTCCATCGAGGCCACAAATTAAGGAGCCATTGCAGCCTGACTCTCAGTCCGCCAGTCGGTCATTCCACACAAGCCCACCCACAATGAGCCGACTGAGTGGTGCGAATTATCCCGTCAGTTGACAACCCTTCAAGCGAAGGCTTTTAGCACACCATGATAGCTTCTAGCGCGTCAGATTGCTTATGGTGAGGAAAATGCGCTGAGCCGTCGATCTCACGATTCTCATTTCCAGAACCACTCGAAACCAATGAGAAATTTCGGCCACCAGAATTACTCACAATAGACATGCATCTTCATGATGACATAGTGGGACACGGCACAGATAATTAGTCAATATGGAAGCATTCGCGTGGACAAATAGGGTGAAGTAGGGTTGCGTTCTCGCCTCGCCTCTCTTCAGCCGCATGTCCTGCACAGTGCGGATGAATGACTACTGTGCAGATAGGTCAGAAACCATCGAGCCGATGGACATTTACTCAATATCCGACGCATGCAGGCAAAAAACCAAAGCACCGCTGGCAACTGTCTACAACTAACTATTCACCGACGAATGTGCGCTAAACATTAGACATGCGGCGAAGCGTGGACATCTTTGTACCCGGTCGCTCGTTAGCACGGGGAAGAAAGCGGTCTTATACCAGTCGATGTCGAAAGAAGAATATTACGAACGCATAGCAAGCGTATGTGGAACTTACCCCACAGCTGTGGACCATATCACTCATCTAGGAGGCAGCACTGAAATCGAAGATGGAATTCTTACTCGGGTCTCCAAAGCCAACAAGGTTTTTGAGCGGAAGTGCCGCGGTATCCTCAGGACGAAGCTGGGGATTATAGCGATGCCCTTCAGGAGGTGGAGCTACAGACTAAGTCACTTGCACTTAAGTTGCGTCCGAAGTGGAAGGAGAGGATTCAGGACACTGAGGTTCTCCAGGGAACGGACGTTTTCAGTACCTAAGATATGCTCAAGCAGATACAACGGCAGTGTTGCGGCCACATCGTAGTGACGTCTGGCCGGCGCCAGCCAAAGGCGACTATTCTGCGGCGGCGGCGGTGGCGTCATTATGAAATTTCACAGGTAAGGCGGACAAAAGCACTTGCAGATCAACTCCGAAACCAGGGAGGACCTAATGCAGCAAGATCGATAGGCTTGACACACTGCCGAGGCAACTGGGGGGGGGGGTCATTCTCGAGGCAAACCGGATAAAGACTGCTCCACAGAACAAGGTCATAAAAAATCAAAACCTTGCCAGCGTGTCCATACTATCTGCTGTCATTCAGGGCACGGACTCGTTTCGCTAGACATCTCGGGATTCACGTCAATGTCAACGTGACCAACGCAAAGTCCATGCCGTAAAATACCACCACTAGCGTCGTCATTGAAGACACCCCCTCCCACCTATGTTCACTTTAATACAAACTTTTAGTTTCGCTTTATCTTACTTGGAC
This sequence comes from Schistocephalus solidus, assembly GCA_017591395.1. Lineage (NCBI taxonomy): Eukaryota > Metazoa > Platyhelminthes > Cestoda > Diphyllobothriidea > Diphyllobothriidae > Schistocephalus > Schistocephalus solidus. The sequence continues at coordinate 13,000 of WEDG01011972.1, read as the reverse complement.
GTAATTAGACCCTTCGCAACGGTAACGGCGTCATGATCCCAAGGGCAGACTCCGCCAGCACGGTGAACACTGCTGTAAGTTTCAATCATGCACTGGCCTGGTCGGTCGTTCACACACGAGCCCATGGCAGTGCAACTTTTGAGAACCAGTGCACGCAGTTCGACCAACAATCAACACGCATAACACACCCAAACTGTCCTACAACATTCAGAAATCACAGTTAACGAGAATGTCCACCGTTTACCCTGCAGCACGGTGGACGCAGGAACAGTGTAACTTGGCAATTCCAGTCTCCCTGGTCTTTGTCAGCATTGTTAAGCTTCCTCCTATACTACTGGCCGCTATGCAGCTGCAGGTGGGACTCGAGAATAAGCCCGAGAGCAGGGTGAGACGAGTGAGTTCGGTAACGATCGGTGAGCGTTCAGCAACGAACACAGTAAATATTCCCGATCTAAACCGGCAAGACAACGAGCCGGTGGCTCAGTGGGTATGGTGTTTGACTTCTGATCACCAGGTCATGGGTTCGAGCCTCGGGTGGGGCACCACCTGGGGTTGGGTATGTCTAGCTGATGACGACAAATAAGCCAGAAATGGCCATTTCAGTCTCCCTTGTCTTTGTCGGCATTGCTAACCTGCCACTCATGAATTAATTAATTTAGGCTGATAGTGTACATGAGCAGCACCTACCGCACACTCTCCTCCCTCACCCACCTGGAGCCAGCGGCATGAAAAGTTAGGCAGACCGGAGGCGGGATCGACGCGGTGGCTGGCAGAACTAAACACCGTCACTATGCGTGCCACACACACGACAGTTAGACCGTCGTAGTCCGACGATGTCCACCGTATGCTCCACAGAAGGGTGTTGCAGGGGCGGTGACTTGTGCGCAAATTATTTTTAAGTGATAGTAGACTTGCACTGCATCTACGGTACTCTCTTTCCCCTTACTCGCCTGTGCCCGGTGTCAAGACATAGTCAAGAAGACCGGGGCGGGGTCGGACGCAGATGAAGCATCTCCCACAGAGTGGGAGAGCGGGGTGTTGCATGAGCCTGCACCTACGCATGCCCATGTTTGGCACGCGCTTCCCCCATGTTCGGCATTTGTTATGGGAACGCATCCCAGAATAATAACGCCTGCCGCACTCTGATTTGGCCGCCATGTTGGTTCAGCGCGTTTATCACGCGGCCCGTTTGGGGGGCACCAAGCCAGCAACCACAGCGCATGACAGTTCGACCGTCGTAGTCCGACGACGTTAACCATATGCTCCATACCATGGTGGTGCAGGGACGGCGACTTGCTCCTGGATTAGTTTTAAGTGATAGCTATTGCACTCGCTCCTCCTCCCCCACCTGAGCCTGAAGGCAGTGTCCATCGTATGCTCCACACCATGGTGGTGCACGGACGGTGACTTGCGCGTGGATTAGTTTTAAGTGATAGTAACCTTGCGCTGCAGCTACCACACTCTCTCCTCCTCCCCCACATATGCCCGGTGTCAAGAAAGAGTCAAGAAGACCGGGGATAGGAGAGGACGCAGGTGGCTGGCGCAGCCGGAGCTGCCCTGGGTGTACCACCACACCTGGCTCGGATCACACGGAGTGGGAGGCATTCGGCGCAAAATGGTCCAGGATTAATTCGGTCATAAGCGCATACGCGATAATACTCAGTGAAAATCCACGATAGAGACCCAAAGCCACCTAGTTGTAAACGCCAAAACATATTCGCACAAAGCATAGACCTCTTAGCCACCGGTGTACACACGGCACCTTTCAGCAAAACTTCATAAATGGATTAAGCCATAGCGATGTGACGCCGCTTGCCAGTTCGGTTAGAACGGACGAATTGTCGTATTAAGAATGTGCAAATTTCACTTACCGATATTTTTTATGAAGTCTGATCACGGGTACGCGGGGTTTAAACTGCGCACCATCGGCTGCGTCAGTCGGCCAAGAGGCTCGAATGTGTTACGTGTGCGGCTGAAGTCTAGCTAGCGCAGTGCCAACGCTAGGTTCCTTCACTATAAACAGTTATGCGCTCACTAGGCAAGTACACTCAGCCAGCGGTCCGAAAGTAACAAGCGTTATAATTCAGTCCCACTTTGAGTCAGGATGTAATAGCTGATAGCTGAGACCCCGCTCTCTCGCTCTAAATGAAAAACTTAGTGGTACAGTGGGATACTTGAGGAAAAGATGGAGCCAGGTGGCTGTGCAAATGCACAGCTGGAATCTACCAGGACAAAGTGTGCAAATTAACTTCATAACATGCCCTTTATTTAACAGTTCAGTGGACTCGGTTAAGTGAGACGCAATGTCATGTGGTCAGGCGCTCATTCGAACCACATTATGGAATAACAGAAAAAAATCGTATACAGTGCAACGAACTTATTCCGCTGCCCGGAGTCACCGTGTCACCGTGAGACCCAACGCCTGGCCGGAACTGAGAAGGCATTGTAAATTTGTGGATAGGCAGAGAGGAGATACGATAGTCGAGGTGCGTACAAGTTAGTCTGCAGAAGATTGTAGCCGGCGTGGCAGCACGCGGTGCTAAGCGAGCGCGTCAGAGAGATATCAACGATAGTGGGGACATGCATCCGGTTGCACGAGAGCTAGCTGCCGTCGGCGAATAAATCAGGGGTTGGTGGTAAAGTGGCGGTTACGAGAGCAGCACTTTCGTCACTTAGGGATAATTTACTGCTGGTTGGTTTGCACTAGCAAAGGTAAACAGACCTAGCAACCTATCCAAATACATACGTCAAGCTGGCAGACTGTTCTCGCCATTCACTCTCAAATATTTTAACTGCAAAGACGACAGGGCACGGATATATGTACCCTCATAGCCCGCATGAAATGTCTTCCTACTAAGTGCCTTCCTTATGCATTAAAGCAACTATGCTGCGCAAATGAGTTTGTTTCATTTCTGTATACTTAAGAATATAATGTTTTCTCTCCTAAAAGGCCCCTACTAATAGCAGTCCCGCATTACGGGTGTCCGGCCGACCATGAGT
>WEDG01011972.1:0-5000 GCA_017591395.1 Schistocephalus solidus | reverse complement strand
TGATGGCTTGCTGAAAATTTCAAAATGTAAATTTTTGGGCACGCTAAAATTAACAAAGACAAGAATTCATTCGACTGTTGTGCACTTGAGGCACCAAGAACTTGATCCGGAGGGGCCACGGTCAGATAAATATTCTTTGACAGTCACAGTTAGAGGTAAAAAATTTGATCACCGCTAGGTTATTGGTGTAGTTATAGTTATGATCGCCTGGTGACTCTGCATCACCTCCTTTTCAAATCATATGTGGCACAAATTCAGCCTTTAGGAATTTGGCTACACTTGGAAATAATTTTTGTTTTACGCCCTGATCGATTGTTCTGTGAATGGAGGAGATTGTCACGAGGAGCTGGCATAGATGAGGAATGGAAATACAAATTTTGACGATCAGCATCATTAATATGGTGTTGGAGGTGATAGCTATTATTATATTACATGACAATAAGTTGGCTAAATAACTTTGGAAGATGGGTACCCCATTACCCCACATTGTAACAAATTATTCGCTCCGTCTCTGTCAAACAAATAAAGTGTTTCCAATCCGAAGCAAACAAACATACATACCTGCATTATATAGTTGGAAGGACCATCCACAATAAATTGAAAATCCTTTAAGTTAACAGGGTAAAATATCCGGCTGGATGCCCAGTACGCTGGTCTGGGGATGACCGCGCCAAAGGTCGGAAAGGGTGCATGTGGTATAGGGAATATTGTTCAAGTATGTGTCCTTTAATGACCATGCATCGTTGACTAGTTGAATATCATCCACCGGCTTTAGGGAAGGGAGAAATGAAAGAAGATTCAATGAGTGGAATGAGTTAGGGAAAAAAGCCTGAACACATAAAAGCACGGAGTTCGAGAAAAAAATACAATGAAGTCTACCCCTAATGCGAAGAGAATTGATACGCAGAGTAGAATTGAGTCATGCATGAACATGAAATACAAGAGACAAATTATTATAGAAAGTTAAGTTTAAGAACTTCCCACCGTTAAGATGGTAGTTATGATTTTTCAATTCTCAAATGGAAGTACAAAAATAGTTGCTCAGTCAATAATGATGCGATAATAACTAGAATTCTATCCGTTGATGGCAAATGACGCACATTATAAAAATACAGTTTAAATTTGGAAAGAAATGTCATCTTTATCAAATACTACTGAATATGGGTGAAAATACAGCAATAAAAACGGACTAGCTAACGAGTACAGCTGAGTGTTGAGGATTATTCAAAGATAGATAGTCAACGGGCAACGAGGTAATGGCGATAAAAAGGCAAAAATAGGGCTTACTTCATTCAGCGGCTCAGTAAATACATTCGACCGAACTGTTCTGTGAAACGATGTTTGCTCAGTTGGTCTCTGCACTGAGAAATAAATAAGGAAATACAGCATAAGAAATAAGATTCTGAAGCTGGTGTTAACAAAAGATTATTAACGTAAAAGTTGGTCTGCGATTAAGAAATGACCTAAATCGTGAGTATGTTCGAGAAAGCTGGCATTTTTAATTTTATCACCAATATATATTATGGGTCACATTAATGGAAATAATAAAGCCGGCGACGGCGGTTATGTGGGTGAGCAGTCAACGATTACGTAGAGTAACAGTGTTAGGCATCTGATAGGAAATGAAAACCATAAACTGGCGTGCAATAGCAAGTTAAATTGAAAACGCAGTCATTAACAAACAATTTTTTTAAAAAAATATAGTACATGAAAGAACATTATCACAAGAACTAACGAGAAGCATCGCGATAATCAGCAACGGCCAGGACATTCACTGCGAAAAAGTAGACACGGAAAAAGGTGCCAATGATAGGCCAAGGGAAATTAGCGGATGACATCACGCAGCATGGACTGAAATATAAATATAAAGAGTGCAATTAAATAAACACGAATTTGACAGTTTTGGGCAGACGTTTTAAGAACAATCAATTGGGAATCTTTCGGAAAAAATTAATAAAAAGGAATTATGTAGCGGAAAGGACTGGCGAGGTGGCCATGCGCTTAAAACAAAGATTACAGCAGTGGTTTGTGATTGCTTGTAAAGCTGGATCCGAAAATAAACATTTTCCATTGAGTGAAATATAAGATTATCTATATACTTGTAAGCAAAGGCACAAAAGGCACCCTGCATGAATTATTTAAAAACGACATGATATTTCACAATATAAACCTAGGTATGTTCTTAGGCCCGATGTACATACGGCCAGGCTGAATAGCAGTCGTAAGACTGCATTATGAACTCTAGCATCAGAAGCATATTCCTAAAACTCTCACATGAGATGGTCCTATCGCTAATAGAGCTGTCGTATTTTAAGCGCCAGTAACTCGATTAAAATTCGGCAAGCAACTAGATTTAACTAGTCACGCAAGATTAATAAGGTTTAGTGTAAGAGGATGTCCTATGTTTCCCTACTCGGCAGCATCTTGCAAAAGTTTTCAGTAGGTTCAACTCAATGTCTTCAGGAACTTTGGTAAACAGAAATTAAAAATAATCCGTATCTAACTAGACGAAAAATAGTTTTGTACCATTCATTTTGAAAATCCTCTTAGTTGTCAGCCCAGTTAAAGACATACGGGAGAAAGTATTTATTTGTGCATCTGAAGTCTGAAGAATGAACTTATGACCTGCCCACAGTTGGAAACAGCTATAAAAATGTCCGCTGTCTAAGTACTGACTGCTTACTAACTTGAACTGTATGGCAACCAACTAGTGGGAGACTGGGCTCAGTGCTCCACAAGGATAATTTGTTCAGGCATATGATCATTTCCAACATACCCTAGGGAGATTTTAATGGCCATTTATTGGCAATTTTCCGTCACCGGTCAATCATTCCCAACCCAAAATGATGTACCACCCCAGGCTTTAACCCACCCACTTTTGATCAGAAGTACAAAACCCTAACAACTGAGACATGGACTTGTTGTTTTGCCGATTTCGATCCATAATATTGACATTGATGGATGAAGGCTCACCGATCGGTTTCAGGACACACTCGTCCCTCTCCGCCTTGAAGTTAGCTCTCAAGCGTTTTGCAACAACCAAATTACGGGTAGTATTATAGGCCGATTAGCACTGCCGACAAAGACAAGAGAGACTATAATGCCCATTTCTGGCTTATAAACCGTCATCGTCAAACCATACTCAGCCGCAGGTGTTGCATCACCGAAAAGGTGAACACGCAACCTTTTTTATAAGAAGTCTAACGCTCTTACCATTCCATTCTCTCTTGTCATTTCGGCAAAGTTATTCTTGAAGTCACAGCATTGTTGTCAATATGCAACCAGTTTTTAAAGCTGAGCAGCTTGACTTGTCCACTTAACTCAATTGTAGACTTCATGCTGAAGGTTCGATCAGTTATCTCTTTACTTGGAACTTATGCGATGTTGACATCTCTTATATTTCCTCTCAGAAATGTCAGCGTCTTGACACTCTCATCCATTTGGTTTCCGATGAATCATTAAACCGACAGAAAAGAAACATCACTGTCGTTTTGAAAAATTTTCCCAAAGATTGACGACTTATTAACGTTGCCGTCACCTTTCTGTACTCAACTACAAAAATAAGCCAAAAGCCTCTTAGCACCTAGCAAGAATTCACCCATATTAGTTACCTTCTTTTCGCCAATGTAGGCGGACTCCATTTTCGCACTCCTTGATCGTATTTCTTGCCATCTAGAAATAGCAAAAGTTTTCCTTTATCAGGATTTTACACCGACAGAGCGAAGAATTTGGACTCCCCTCTCAAATAGATCATAGGTCTCTCAGTCTCTTTTCAATCAGTCTGGCCATGGTAGTGAAACAACCACAAGCAGGCAACGCTATCGCCTCTTATATCCGGTTCAAAAACCCCCCTACGTTCACCTTCTTCTTCTCATCTAACTTACCCATTAACGCCTTCAACCTCATAAATAGTAAATTCAAATTCATTAAAATATAGACATGTTGGTCGTAAGCCCACCTTAAATGTCCGCGACTCCGTCTAGGACGCGAAGACCGTCCGCTTCTCAATTTCGACGTAGTTCTCCCTGTATTTCTGCCCTTCGCTTAGTTCACAAAACTGGGTCAAGTCCACCTCGTCCTCATTCCAGGCCAATCACACTGGTCTCAGCTGTTAGATCTAATAAGCCTACCAATACCCCGGGAAATCTAAGTAGGATCTTATGCAAGCTCCCAAATGCAAAACTTCATTACAGTTAGGAAACATGCTAACCCTCCAGCATCTACAATACAAACTCAAGAGTTTTTTTGCAATTTTCCCAACAAAACGAATACTTAGGCTTTCCAATATATTAAAACAACTCATTAATACCGGTACAGGTTTCCAAACCCATTTATTTCAGTTGCAAATCCTATTTTTAGGCATTCTGCTATTTTTTATACCCAAGAAAATAGCCTTCCTCTCAATGTATGCCACCCAAATCTCCTTCTCTCACTCTCTAAAATATCATACTCTACAATTCTTAACATTAATAGTTTTGCAGTTTACTCCTCCATCACCATGACTTCCTTTTTTTATAAACACTAATGAGCGTATCCTGCGTCCCACGTCTACGCTCAGTATAGTTTAACTCAACGCGAGGTCAGTCGAGAAAATATGACTTAGCTAAGGACTATAGCCTTTGAGTTTGACCCAGATAATTTGTGCATCGCATAATCTTGGGTTCACGCTCTTATTTCCAAATTGGCTTTCGCTTTAGGTAATTTTCGTTTCTGTGAACAAGATTGCGCTGAAAAACCTGGCGGTGGTTCTCTTCTTTACATTAGATCATTTCTTGTACATTCCCCTACCATCTAAACATTTCTTCATTTTTCGGAAATATTTGCTTCTTTTAAGTCATCCTCCCACACAAAAATGGTAATTGACAGTGCCTATATTCCTCCTTCTTAGTTCAACGATGAAATTCAGTTCTGTCAACTGTTCGAAAACTTTGTAGAATCTCAGTTTGATCTCAAAATAATCGTAAGCGAGTTAAATTCACCAGAACTCGACTGGCATGCAA
>WEDG01011970.1:0-13132 GCA_017591395.1 Schistocephalus solidus | reverse complement strand
CCTAGCTCCATATCGTGAGTTTTGTTGAATATCGATCGACAATTTGTCGACAGGAAGCCTGGAATTGACATTTTGTCTTTCGGTTGACTCTTCCAAACGATTTGCTAACCGAAGCGTTGTTTATTTCGCTGCAAAAGACTTTTTTGATAATAAAATAATGAAGTGAGCACGGGAGGATTGCAACTCCGACATATTGGACGAAAAGTGCAACAGCTGGCATCGGGAAAATTATTCGGTATATTTTTCCGCTTACATGCATTCAGGAAGGTGCTAGCGTACTGCAGAGATGACCTCATAACCAACGTTCAGACAATTAAAGTAGTGAAAAAGATCAGGATATCAAAGGAAAATAGGTAAACGAATACACAGTTGCCCAAAAGTTTCCTCGTAAATGGAGAGCAAACAAAAATGGCAGCTCAACTTCAAAATGCCGCGCGAAACAGCTAGGACAAAGCTTGATTTAAATATTTATATAATTCGTTTTATAATTTTAAGGCGATCATGACCTAGAATAATAACTTGCGTAGCCAGAATGAAATTATCTTCATTAATTGAGTAAGTTCAGCGGGCCATGTGATAATTGCGTTGGCCCAAAACGGGGAAAAGATCACGGTATGGCAGGCGTTACCGGGGCACGCATCTATAACAAATGCCAGACGTGGGAAGGTATGGTTACACCCCTAGATGCAGGCTTACACCAAGCTGGTCATTTTCGTCCGTTCCGACCTTCGGTTATTTTCAATTCCATTCAATTCAATTTATTGGGGGAAATAGGCATAGGCCTTTAAGTACCCTATTTGTAACGTGAAATTAAGTGTGGTATGAGTTGCAAAAGTTCAAAGGAGATCATAAAATATGATAAGTGGTGTGTGAGTCTCGAGGGTTAAGCTAAATTCGTCATCGCTCCGGCTCGTTTTGGAACCTAAAAATGTCAAATTTCATTTTGAAGCTTTCCAGCAATGGTGACATCACAAAGTCTTCAGGGAGGGAATTCCATGGTTCAACCACTCTGAAAGAGAAGGAGAACTTGCGCACATCCAGTCTCGCCTGCGGGACGCGCAGTTTTAATGGGTGACCTTCGAGATGGGTCGTGGAAGCAAACTCAAAGAAGTCCAAGAATTCCAGGCAAAATTCAAATCCCTTCACAATGCAGAAATTTATGCAGGAGATCACCGCACATTTGACAATAATCAAAGAGGACAGATTAATATTCATTAGGCAGGTTGGATTTGGCAAGGCGCTCTGACTCCTAACTATTTACGTGGCCCTCCTCTGTACTCTTTCGAGGTAGTTCCAATCTTGAACTGTCTAGGGTTTCCAGGCTTGCACAGCATATTCCAAAAGTGGCCTTTTGAATGTTCCAAAAGTCTAAGCGAAGAGATCTTCATCGAACTCCAAAAAGGCTCGCCTGATGGCATGCAACACAGCCATTGCGCACTTCACCACTTTCGAGCAGTGAGAGGATGGTTTTTAGGTGGTGATCTTCAACACAACAATGTCCTGTTGGGTTTCCACGTCTTGTAAGGCTTCACTGTTGAGAAAGTAGCTTATAATGTCGGCAGTTCCGGAGTGGTTGCTGAAGCGAAGTATTGTACACTTATCTTACTGACTGCCATTGCACCGAGCTCAGGTGGGAGTGAGGGGCAGTAGATGCTGCCCAACTCTGCTATCACTATCAACTTACAAATACGCAATTAACTGTCCCTACACTAATCCTGTTGTGGGGTTCGCGATGGAAGTAGTTGGTAATGTCGGTATAGCTATTGTGTTATAGTGAACCGTTTTATCTGGCTATTTATTAAAACTAACCGTTCGCCCAGTAAGTTTGGTTGTCGTTGGTTTGGGTTGTCCGTTTGTCTAAAAACACGTTCTTATATAAATTATGCTTGTAATTTTAATTCGTTTGCTGCTCAGAGTGGTTCGTTCTTAAGGTAACGGAACTCAAATTAGCAGCCCTAGAAACCTATTTGTTATGTTTCACCTTCATTTTCCTTTCGAGGAAATCAATATAACCCTAAACACTCGCGTCCACGTTCAATCATTTGCTTACTATATATGCGTCTCAAGATGATTTGCTGCCTATTATCCACTTGAAATTATACTTAAATTAATTTTGTTTTGGCCATTTAGTTGGGATACATAACCTGAGGTGGCATGCAGAACTTCTCACACACAATATGGATGGGCGATGTAAGTTTGCATTAACGCATTCATGTTTGAGGTGCTTTTAGCTCGAGCCCTATATGGACGAAACTTTCATCCGAAAGGCATTCGATTTTCACGACGAGAAAGTCGTCAGCGTCAAAATCATCCGCAACAAAGTGACGGGTCAGACCTTAGGCTATGGATTTGTTGAGTTCCGAGACGGAATAGCTGCAAGAGATGCCATGTTACGTTTAAACGGAAAGCCCATCCCTGGAGTTCCTGTAAGTGAAGTTTACTTGACGCTTGTAGTCTCAGTTGCTGCTTTTTGGTTAAACCTAAGTAGCATTACTACTTGTGTTATATACATCATAATTATCCCACCGTATGTCTGTCTGCAGGTGGTGTCCAGGCACGTGTTTACTGTTATATTTCAGACGACACTGACCAGTTTAAACATGGGAAATTTTTTGAAATACTTCCAGTCTGCAGTTTTGAACCTTTTGGGGCCCGCTTCGGAAGTAACTTCTCCTGCCTGAAGGAACAATGTGGATGTTTAGGTTTAAATTTACGGTATGCAGTTAGGGTTAAAATAAGGGAATAAGTAACCTTTGTGGAATGTACCGCAAGGCCACCTGCATTACTGAGACTTTCATCTTCCCATCTTTTATCGTTCATGTTTCTTCACAGCTAACTAAAGTGAGTGGCTGTCGTCTGTGAAATGCATCAGTGTATTCACATTGCTTTTGCGCTGGGACGCAAGAAAACAGTATTGATAGATTTTTTGGATGTGACATAAGATGGCGTTTGTCATGTCTGTAACAAAGCTCATGGTTTACATGTAAACGGGGGCAGCTTTGAATAATTTAGCCTGGGGAGGAACATTTACCGGTCACTCTTTAGTGGCTTTACTTTCCAACATACCGTCTCTTTAAGTAATCATAGTGAACGTCGTCATTCAAGACACAGGCTCCACTAAAGAATCTGATCAACGCTCGCATCTTCAAGGGTACTTATGATGTAGCCTTACTGTTTGGTGGAAAATTTGTATAACAAGGTCCCATATCCATACAGATTGCTGGTCCTATTACAGTTGGACAGCGCTTTGGATCGTTAAAACCGTTCTTTGAGAGGTAACAGAAAATCTGCATATCTAAAACGTGAACTTATTTATCTAGTCTTATTCAACGCTCTTTCAATTAAAGAGGCTAAACTGGCAACCTTTTAAACCCCTGAGCCACGAGAAAGCACAAGTTGACAGTATACTGCTATCCAAAGAACTTTTCCAAAGGTCCGAATTACCCTAAAACAACTTATGAGATTGGCAGTCTTCGAATCCAGAAGCAGCGAAACTTAACTTTAAATGACAAGTTTTTCACAACCAGACTAACTAGACGGCTCAGCACATGCACATAAACTTCCATAACTCCCAAAAATCTCTGTTCCAAATTATATGCGTGGTATGTGACAGCAGTGATTATTTAAATCAGTGGCTGTAGTTAAATCACCGTGGACTTCCTTGGGGTATTACTTTTTCGTGTCCGGGAACATGCTCAAGTTCGAAACCATTTCATGCTAGGACCCTCTTCCGAAACCCCATGTTTAAGTTTATATTATGGACATAAGCTTAGTAACACTTAATGAAGGGATTCAGATTTTTTTTTATCATAGGAAGGACATTTACCGATCAAGTTACGAGATGGGGTTAGGCGTGGCAGACCGATGACCAGCAATGGGCCAGAAATGCCCCCCAGTCTCCTGATCTTTGTCGACTCTGTCTCAGTATATTGCACTTAGTGACTTACTTCGAACGATTGTCCGTAATTTTTAAGTGAGATTAAACTACAAAAATCTCATAGCCAAAAAGGTAAGACCTGGAAGACTCAAACGACGACCCCGGGTTCAACTTAGCTGTTAGGGTCTGTCCGTCGATATCCCCTTCCCTGAACTCGTACAGAGAGAAAATCTGCTAGAATCTAGATTATATTTCTAATAAAATTTTAAGGCACGATGGTAAGATGCCAAATATGTCCTCGTAAACAAGTAGCCTTATACAGTCCGTAGTTTTGCAACGTATCAGGGAATTTTTATGCTACCAACTGACGGCTTGTGACAGTTCAAAGGCTCAACGTCATCAAAGGGCCAACATTTTCTAGCTGTGCGAGTTTTGCATTTTTTTATTACTTATATTAAGAAAATAATTTCCACTTGTATTTGTCTTTGCTAGTTGCTTTGTCTCACACCTTGCATCCAAACACCCTTCTCTTACACTTCATCTATTCATTCTTAGACACGAAGATTCAAATTAAATCATGCTAGTTATGGCAAGGACAGTTCCGCTGGGTAGGTTTGCTGCTGCACCGTTCTGATTAAATCCCCACTTAGGGAGTACTCCCTTTTTGTGGGGGAGCTAACCGAAGACGTGGATGACTTAGCTCTCTTTAACGCCTTCAAGAAGTATCCGTCTTGCAGGTCGGCCAAAGGTATGTTTAGCTGATTCTTATTCCCTCACCTTGCTCATATAGTCGTCATGAACAACGGCAAGAGCAGAGGCTATGGATTCGTTCGCTTCAGTAGTGAGGGTGACCAGGACAAGGCGCTCATCGAAATGCAAAATTTCTGTGGTCTCGGCTACAAACCCATCCGAGTCAGTTTGGCCATACCAAAGCGGTATACCGTAGACGGCAATCTAATTCTTGGTACAGGTCCTGAGACCTCCTCCTCTTTAATCCCCAGTGGTGAGTTGCTGTGTTCTTGTTTTTCGTCATTCCTGAGAGTTCTTTCATCACCAACGACGAGATTTACCAGTGCCGCCAAGGTGGGCTTGCGTATCATCTAATCCATTATGTTCCCTCAATGCCCTGGATGATAAAAAAAAGTAAAGATGTCTGGCAGGGGTGTTGGCAAAGTAGTTAACTAGACTGAATCTACGCCTACGTGTGCCACACAGGCACATTTGTCATCTCGGCTGCGTTGTTAAAATACTTTCTGCATGTAGAGGGGGCTTCCGTGAGCTGCTGTGCCTCTCCTTTACCATGAGCCGCCAAGTTGGAATTTAAATCGTATTCGTCTCTCAGCACGGAGTGTTTGTTCACAAAATTTACCCTTAGGAAAGCCGCACATGTTTATTAAATAGTGGACAATCAACCGGTCTTCATCTGATTAAGCCGGTAAAAGCTGGAAGACAAAACTTCTAAATAGTTAATGATGTGGGCGAACCTTGTCATGAAGTAAAGTAACATAAATTACGCGACTTCGTGAAATCTAACGTCCTGTCAAAAACATTGCCCAGAATTCACCAATATCATTTGCTGCTCCGTATATAGACTTTTCTTAATTGCTACTATTGCTGTTCAGCTTGCGGAAACCTGTACTTTTCTTCTCCTTCTGTTTCCATACCAACACCACCACTAACTAGTATACTCAATGCTTTACGATATCCTGAAAGTCAGCTTGGACCGCTGGGTGGAAATTTCACTTAAACGGTGTTTGACTTTCCATCATATTCCGGTGATATGCCAGTTTTCATCTGCCGTTAGTACTCTCCAGGCAATAACCGACCTTGCACAGCTATAAAAACGCACAGTTTAATGTAGAATTGAGGCTGAATTTACTTTCTCTCCTAAGGCATCCCGGATCCCTTTACGGCGGCTGTTGCGGCTGCCGTGAGTGGAAGCTCAGTTGCGCAGGCAGAGTACTATCAGGCCTACCAGCAATACTATCAGCAGTACTACGCTGCCCAGTACGCCCAGTACTACCCCAAGGCTTCCACCACTGGAGAGGAGGGCGCCTCGGGTGTCGGCGCTGCTGTTGCTGGCTCCACCCCTGTTGCCGTGGGGAATACGGACGCTTCCAGTGCAGCCTACTATGGCTATGGCTTCCAGACGATACCCAACACTGAGGAGGCTTCCCAGCAGGAATTTGCGCCGGGTGAGTTTGTGTTGATTGTTCTGGCACGTGTTCTGCCTGCAGAGATCGTCGCCGGCTCTCCCGATGGGTTTACTGAAGACCAGATGGGGAATAACGAGGCTCCGGAGTTTCAGAAATAACAATCGTAGACTGCAAGGTCCTGTCTGTCCGATTCAGTACACATCAGTTGCTGCAAATGTCTTATAAGTGTGCGTTCTAAGAATATGCCTGCGGCCAGTCGGCCTACTTATGTTCTGTTCTGTAGCTAAATAGATGACAGTTCAACCGTCAATGGCTCCTCACTTTCACAGCGTGCCGCACGAGATGGACTAAACGCCGGTGTCTCACGCATGAACCCGTTTATAGTCAGACTGACTTACGCAGCATTTACCACACTCCTACTTCATCAACATTGATCTGATAGCCAAGAGGTGTCCTGAGAACCGGGGGATAGAGCCCGGGTGTGGGGGCTGAAGGAGTCAAGCCACCCGTATACGTGTTCCACACAAGACCTGATCCCTACTTCATGTGTCCAGCTGCATTCAAGTACCTGATTACCAAACCGGGTAGGTAAAAGAAGTGTTATGTATACAAAATCCGCTACTCCCAAACGGGCTAGGTGGTAGATTCTTTGAACCTGCGCCCTCTCCCATCTCCGGTCTTATAGACCCTGTTTTGACACCGGGCATAGATGGGGGAGGCGGAGAGAGTGCGGTAGACGCAGCGAAGGTCTACTATCACTTAAAACTAATCCACGCGCAAGTCACTGTCCATGCACCACCATAGTGTGGAGTATATGGTGGACATCGGAATACGACGGTCTAACTGTCGTGTGTATACAAAACCAAAGGCTGGCTGTAGGTCAGGCATGTACTGAGAACGGGAGACAACTCATATGAAACGTCCTGAGGGACATGGGGGCATATAGCATGGGGAAATTTCACAGGCTGAAGGATGGTTAATCAGCAAAAAGGAGGTCTGAACACGTGTCCGTGATCCTAACCGTCCGCTTGTCGCGCGCATGTGGCGTAAGGTCTGGATAGTACAGGCAGCATATCCGGCAAGCAAGTCGATGAGTGTGGCCGATACCGGCAGTGTCTGTGCTAGATCATGTTGTCATCGACCCAAAAAATACCTCTTAGCAGAAGAATTGTGCTGAAATTGTGATAACCAAGTAAAACTGAGTTTTTAGAACCGTCATTGATAGGTGGTCATCACAGAGCATTCACATGCTTTTTGACAGTCACTCAGGACTCTATCAACTCTGAGACTCGACAGGTTTCTGCCCCGATAACCTTATCTAGGTCCGCGTGAATGATAACCAGCCAAGGTAGAATATTGGTCTGAGCACTTCGATCGTCTTTCTAACTTCACTGAGTAACCAGCCACGGGAACAGAGTTTCTGAAATGTGATCTTGGTTAGAAAGGATTACTTAGGTTGGTTTTTAGGGTTGAGTTTCATGCGACATAACCCCAAACGATTTAATTCACCTCAGCATCACGGCTTTCAAATGCGCCTTCTTCCGGCCGTCTGCAAAAATCACGCTAACTGGATATTACTACTTAAGTACTATGATTTTACTTCGATTTTCGATGCCTTTATAAACACAAATATGGTTCGTGGAACGCATACATTAAATATTCTCTCTCGTACTTAGTGTTTAGCAAAGTATGTCTTCAGAGTTTTCAATGCCGTGGCACGTGTTCATTGGTTAATGCCCCTAATAAAACAGGCAACTTGGTTCATATTCAATACCAAATTTTATGAGCCTTACTCTCTTTATGACACAAAAGAGTACTTTGTAGTAATTTGTTTTTTTTCGAAGTTCCTTCTCCGGTGTCTTCCACCTTTTCAAGTCTTAAATAATTTTGAACCTAACCTGACCTCACTCTTTCATTTATGATTTTAAAACTAAAGACTATGCACTCTACCGTGAATAAAAATGGTTCATTCGTATATGCTGTTAAGAAGACATAATATAGGGCTCATATAATTTTAAACTGACTATAGATCACTTGCATATCTCACAAGGAGCATTAATAAACGAACATATTCTATGGTATTTAAACAGAAATCTCACCGTCCTACAAAATCTCATAATCACTGAAATTTACCATTTCTTCTAGTATGAAATTTGAACAAGACTTACTTTAATTGGGGATGTACGCACCCGAAGCAAGCAAGTTTCTTATGGGTTGCAAGGGTAAAAAAACAGACAACTAATCAACAAGCCGAAGTTGGCAGAGTTCTGGTAGTAGTCGCTCATTCATAGATGAATAAATAGCCGATCTGCAGCGACAGAGAATGACAGGTTGTGAGGCGCCGATGCACCTCGGTTCAATGAAATGCTATGACCAATTTGCCAGACTCCGTCAGTGGATCACTTACGCTCTGTGTGACTACGTTTTTGTGTTTGCAGTCCAAGGTGGAGGTCAGAGTTTGGTTGGCTGAATAAACGCAGAGTAAGCCCGATATAGTCTCTGTCTCCCAGGCGTAATGTCCTGCGAAATGAATACAAGTAGGACTATTTTTCATGCTTTATTTTAAACCTAATTTGATTTAAAATCCTATAAAACCATTGAGTTTGTTACATTTACGATGCTCAAACTGCGAGAATTAGTTAAATTTTCTGCATAGGACGTACAGTTTGTGCCCATCGGCCAAACTGCTTCTTGTCGCAATTACACCAGTTGGATCTAGGCGCTCCCTTGGACTTGGACTGTAAAGTGCACCATACTCAATTTCCCTTATCAAAAGCTTTCATCTCGTCTCGCCTCACTTTATTATGCATTATCGGTTTTTCCAGATATGCTGTGAACATATTCATTAAATTCTGTCAGTAGCCTCGCGCTGACTCGCAGTTTCTCCGAATTTGGAACATGCTTTGATAAATGCCTTATTTCTTTTCACTGCCAATTTGACCTGCAGATCCCAATTCATTGTCGACCTCCTTCGATCGGCCGAGACATGTGGAGGACATAGATGAGTGTTTCCTTTTCTTGGAATCGTCAAGATGGAATTTTTCGGATCCCTCGCTTGGCCTTTTGGTCCCCGTGCATCCTTGAAGCGAGACACGTTTGTAAAATAAAGAAGTTTTATTTACATAGTACTTACTCTCTATGAATGGGGGATTCATCGTAACCTTCTATCCAATCTACAAACATCATGTAGACAATTTAGGTCTGAACACTTTTAAAAAAATTGATGGACCTGCAGGTAAAGGTGGTAAGTGTTGCAGTATTTCAACAGTATAAAATAACCCTTGCATTGGAGTATACCGTCACTGCCCACACATGCTTGCGCTACCGGGTCGAAGCACCCTTTTACTAACTAGAAGCGTTCCATGATTCGAAAATTTTATGCGAGTCAGCTCCACACTCGTACTGGAAGTGGGTGATAAAACAATGCCAGACGACCACGAGGCTCGAACTCGCGACCTGTTGGGCAGACGTCCAACGCTCTACCCACTGCGCCACGAACTCGTTGTCTTGCCGGTTTCGATCGGCAAGCCTCGGGCGCCGCAGCGCCTGGGGTTGGTTATGACTGGCTGATGACGGCTAATAAGCCAGAAATGGCCATTCCAGTCTCCCTGGTCTTTGTCGGTAATATCATTCTGCCTATATCACTAGCCACTCTGCGGCTGCTGGCGGGGCTGTAGGGGAAGCCCCAAGGCACAGCGGGACGAGTGAGTCCTGTAACCGATCGGTGAGCGCCCAACTACCATTGTCATATATATATATATATATATGTGAATAACAGAGGTGGTTTGTATCCCGAGATAGTATAATGAAAAGAAAAATTAAAACCCGCGACCTTTGGTATTTGAGTCAAACGCTCTACCATTGAGCCACGGGCTCGTTGTTTTTGTCGGTTGTGATCGGGAATATGATGATAGTGTGGGGCTCACCGATCTGCTTAAGGAACATGTATGTTCCGTTGTGCCCTGGAGCTCAGACTAGAGCCCTCACAGGCGGTCGCATTGCGACGTGTAGCATATGATGAAATGAAACCGACAAAGACAAAGGAGACCGGAATGGCCATTTCTGGCTTATTAGCCGTCATCAGCCAGTCATACCCAATCCCAAGTGTTGCACACCTGGGATTCGAACCCGCGACCTTTGGTATTTGAGTCAAACGCTCTACCATTTGAACCACGGGCTCGTTGTTTTTGTCGGTTGTGATCGGGAATATGATGATAGTGTGGGGCTCACCGATCTGCTTAAGGAACATGTATGTTCCGTTGTGCCCTGGAGCTCAGACTAGAGCCCTCACAGGCGGTCGCATTGCGACGTGTAGCATATGATGAAATGAAACCGAAAAAGACAAGGGAGACCGGAATGGCCATTTCTGGCTTATTAGCCGTCATCAGCCAGTCATACCCAATCCCAAGTGTGGCACCTGGGATTCGAACCCGCGACCTTTGGTATTTGAGTCAAACGCTCTACCATTGAACCACGGGCTCGTTGTTTTTGTCGGTTGTGATCGGGAATATGATGATAGTGTGGGGCTCACCGATCTGCTTAAGGAACATCTATGTTCCGTTGTGCCCTGGAGCTCAGACTAGAGCCCTCACAGGTGGTCGCATTGCGACGTGTAGCATATGATGAAATGAAACCGACAAAGACAAAGGAGACCGGAATGGCCATTTCTGGCTTATTAGCCGTCATCAGCCAGTCATACCCAATCCCAAGTGTTGCACACCTGGGATTCGAACCCGCGACCTTTGGTATTGGAGTCAAACGCTCTACCATTGAGCCACGGGCTCGTTGTTTTTGTCGGTTGTGATCGGGAATATGATGATAGTGTGGGGCTCACCGATCTGCTTAAGGAACATGTATGTTCCGTTGTGCCCTGGAGCTCAGACTAGAGCCCTCACAGGCGGTCGCATTGCGACGTGTAGCATATGATGAAATGAAACCGACAAAGACAAAGGAGACCGGAATGGCCATTTCTGGCTTATTAGCCGTCATCAGCCAGTCATACCCAATCCCAAGTGTTGCACACCTGGGATTCGAACCCGCGACCTTTGGTATTTGAGTCAAACGCTCTACCATTGAACCACGGGCTCGTTGTTTTTGTCGGTTGTGATCGGGAATATGATGATAGTGTGGGGCTCACCGATCTGCTTAAGGAACATGTATGTTCCGTTGTGCCCTGGAGCTCAGACTAGAGCCCTCGCAGGCGGTCGCATTGCGACGTGTAGCATATGATGAAATGAAACCGACAAAGACAAAGGGAGACCGGAATGGCCATTTCTGGCTTATTAGCCGTCATCAGCCAGTCATACCCAATCCCAAGTGTTGCACACCTGGGATTCGAACCCACGACCTTTGGTATTTGAGTCAAACGCTCTACCATTGAGCCACGGGCTCGTTGTTTTGTCGGTTGTGATCGGGAATATGATGATAGTGTGGGGCTCACCGATCTGCTTAAGGAACATGTATGTTCCGTTGTGCCCTGGAGCTCAGACTAGAGCCCTCACAGGCGGTTGCATTGCGACGTGTAGCATATGATGAAATGGAAACCGACAAAAGACAAAGGGAGACCGGAATGGCCATTTCTGGCTTATTAGCCGTCATCAGCCAGTCATACCCAATCCCAAGTGTTGCACACCTGGGATTCGAACCCACGACCTTTGGTATTTGAGTCAAACGCTCTACCATTGAGCCACGGGCTCGTTGTTTTTGTCGGTTGTGATCGGGGAATATGATGATAGTGTGGGGGCTCACCGATCTGCTTAAGGAACATGTATGTTCCGTTGTGCCCTGGAGCTCAGACTAGAGCCCTCGCAGGCGGTCGCATTGCGACGTGTAGCATATGATGAAATGGAAACCGACAAAGACAAAGGGAGACCGGAATGGCCATTTCTGGCTTATTAGCCGTCATCAGCCAGTCATACCCAATCCCAAGTGTTGCACACCTGGGATTCGAACCCACGACCTTTGGTATTTGGAGTCAAACGCTCTACCATTGAGCCACGGGCTCGTTGTTTTTGTCGGTTGTGATCAGGGAATATGATGATAGTGTGGGGCTCACCGATCTGCTTAAAGGAACATGTATGTTCCGTTGTGCCCTGGAGCTCAGACTAGAGCCCTCACAGGCGGTCGCATTGCGACGTGTATATGATGAAATGAAACCGACAAAGACAAAGGGAGACCGGAATGGCCATTTCTGGCTTATTAGCCGTCATCAGCCAGTCATACCCAATCCCAAGTGTTGCACACCTGGGATTCGAACCCGCGACCTTTGGTATTTGAGTCAAACGCTCTACCATTGAGCCACGGGCTCGTTGTTTTGTCGGTTGTGATCGGGAATATGATGATAGTGTGGGGCTCACCGATCTGCTTAAAGGAACATGTATATTCCGTTGTGCCCTGGAGCTCAGACTAGAGCCCTCACAGGCGGTCGCATAGCGACGTGTAGCATATGATGAAATGAAACCGACAAAGACAAAAGGGAGACCGGAATGGCATTTCTGGCTTATTAGCCGTCATCAGCCAGTCATACCCAATCCCAAAGTGTTGCACCTGGGATTCGAACCCCGACCTTTGGTATTTGAGTCAAACGCTCTACCATTGAACCACGGGCTCGTTGTTTTGTCAGTTGTGATCGGGAATATGATGATAGTGTGGGGCTCACCGATGGCGGGGAACGTGGAACGGGTTTCGAATAGGATAGAGGCCCATAAAGGCGGTCATGGTGGCATATGGAGGACCGACGAAGTAAGGGAGACCGGAATGGCCGTTTCTGACGTGGCGTATGACCGGTCATGCCGATCGATTGGCGCACCGGTTCGGTGCCGCGTGCGGTGGTCGGAACCGCACTCTACCATTTGAAACCCACAGGTGTTTATCGAAGTTAGCCAATCAGAATATATTGATAGTGTAGGGCTCACCGATCTGCCAAAGGAGCATGCATGTTCCGTTGTGCCCTGGGCTCGGGCTGTGGCTCGTAGGGGATCGATAGCGACGTGTAGCATTGATGGAGGAACAGACAAATCGGGAGACAGAATGGCATTTCTGGCATTAGCCGTCATCAGCCAGTCATACCCAATCCCAAGTGGCACCTGGGATTCGAACC
>WEDG01011968.1:0-15814 GCA_017591395.1 Schistocephalus solidus | reverse complement strand
GTGGAGGAGGATAGAGTGAGGTACCTACAGCGCAAGGCTACTATCACTTAAAATGAATTCACGCGCAAATCACCGTCCCTGCACCACCTGATGTTGAGCATACGGTGGACCTCGTCGTAATCGACGGTCGAACTGTCGTGTGTGTGTGGTCGCGATCCGAGCCGACCCTCCCTTATGTTACTGTGTTTTTGTTTGTAGTAGGACCACAGTGCGTGGGCCTGTGTCCTCGCCCATCTCCGTTCTTATTGACTCTCTCTTGATATTGGGTCTAGGCGGGAAAGGAGGAGTGGAACGGAGATTGAAGTAGATGCAGTGAAAGTCTATTATCAATATAATTCAGTGCAGGACAACTGCCCTGCACCACCGTGTTGTGGACGGTTGAACTAGCGTGTGTGTGGTGTAATAGCGCCCTCTCTCATCACCGGTCTTCTTGACTCTATCTTGATACCGGATCGAGGTGGGGAATGGGACAGCGAGTGTGGTAGATGGAGCACAAGTCTATTCTCCCTATAATCCAACACAAGTCATCGTCCCTGCACCACCATGTTGTGGAGCATGCAGTAGACATAATCGGATTACTAAGGTCAAACTGACGTGTGTTAATCTTGGAAGAAAGTATTGAACGACATCAAAGACTGAAATAGAGTGCTGTTAGGGCTTAGCGATTTAACGGAGGTGTTGAGTCCAGGGTGAGGTGGCGGTTATTGTAGTGCGGTCCAACCCAATCAACCAACAGCGCCATAAAATCGAGAATCCACGCGTTTCCTCCAAAAAGCAGTCCATTTTCTAGGCGGCCGAGGTGCTCATAGCTACTAAAATGGGCCCATAGTGATCTTATTGGTATCTCCGAAGGCCTGACCAGCCATTGAAACTCATTTAGAGAGGCACATTCTACTTAAAGTGTTTTTGTAAAGAATAGTTATTTATATTTAACGGTTGCCTGATTCGCCATCTTGACTGCACAGGTGCAAGCTAAAAGCCCGAACAGCTGCTAACCTGAATTTCTGCTGCTGCATGATACAGGCACGAGGGCTCCAGCTCATCAGCGTGTCCAAAAGCGTTTGCCGTGTTCTTTCTGACATATACTTAATTTTTCAATTTCATATATTTAACCTTCTTCGCAACAACTGTCTTCAGACTCGGGCTGAAAGTTGCTGCAAATAGTAGAGTCGAATTCCATCACCTCTAGTGTGACAATCGTGATATAAGCGGAAAACAGGCAGTACCTATGCTTGCTGTTTTTTATCTCCTGGCAAATAGTCGTTAACTTGGAGTAATTTAAGTTGAACTACAGTCTATAAGCGTAGACTGCAAATTTATATGAATATTTGGACAGAAGTCCATCAGCCAGAGCGGCCTAATCATTTTATATTCATCGAACCGTCAACAGGCAGCCAGTAGTATATTTTGCGATTCCAGGACACACTCTGCTGCCAGCACAGAAAGTAGCTAAATGCCTTTAGCTAATTATGTTATAAAGTGACGACAATTGAAACTGCATACTGATCCCCTATTTACTGAAACCTCTCAAAGACATTGAAGGGATGTACATTTAAATTTGTGAACTTTCGGCCCATTAGCAACGTGCTTGGCTCACAACGTGATTCGAAGGTCTAGCAATCTTCAAAAATTTTACGTACCCTGCAGAGTAAAGGCGGTGCTGTAGTAGAAGCAGACACTTTACAATACCTTTGTGGTGATCTATTTGCTTGTAATGCCAAGGATTGAGAAGATGTCCTCCAACATTTTCTGAAAGAAATGCTTGCTTAAGTAGGGTCAAAAGACATACCGGGGTCTGTTCCGATCACTGACAATCCTTCCACGGTCCCCACGACACATTGTTGAAGACGGTCCAAAAATTCAATTGAAAATAGGGTCTGCTCGATCTGTGGGGATGCGGAGGAGGTAAGCATATTGAACGAAAAATTACATTGACGCTGTCGATGAGGATACCGTTTAGCCAGAAACTTATCAGACCCTTTTGTGTCATTAGTACAAACATCTGGGTCTTCTTCCTTGAAAGTAAAAATAACAAAGAAGAAATGCACCCACCAAAATTTGATGCATGTTATTTCGGCTGACTGAGGAAGACGCCTGTTTGTGCTTTCCGAATTCTTGAGGTCCCAGAAGGAGAAAGAGCCATCTAACCAATTACACAAGTGTTATTTTCTTAAACATTCAACTTAGCCTGTAGTCGATTCTTGCAAAATAGTTCTTATACGTTGAAAATAAATCTCGTTTAATTTTAAGCCGCTGGTGCGCAGACCAAAATGAGGATCACTCTCGTGAATGGAATACTTTAATCAGGCCGTACTGGGTCGGTGTTTATATTTAACTTTACATTTGGAAGTATGCTCACTTTAATTATTTGCTTAGTGGCGCCAAAGGTCATGAGGCAATCAAAAACGAAAACCTGGTGAATTTATACGACCAAATAAAGGAGTTATACCTCTTTTTATATGGTTCAGCATATAATCTTAACGACGTAGGATTGTACGGGCAAGGTCGATATTTAAATGGCTCAGGAAGCGCGCAGTTTAGAAATGAGCGAATTAAGATACAGCAGAGTTTTTATCTCATGACGCAATTTTAAATGCGCTCTCCTTTCGAAAACTTTACTTAATTAGCTTTGAAAGAAAAAGTATCAGCAGCATAATCCCAAGTCATGTTAAAATGCCGGCTTGTGAACGAACTTCTTTCCGGCCGTCTGCAAAAACCGAGTTGTGTAAAAAAATGACTACATCCGCGTAACATGATTTTCTTCTTACTGATTTCGGATGCTCTTAAAAAGTTACAATTTCTTTGAAAGAAAAAATGCACGGACATAGTCTTCCTTGCACTCAGTTGATAGCAAAGTTCATCTTCTCAATATTTATTATTTAGGAAAGGTTATCTTTCGGTTTAAAATAACTTTTCGAGGCCGAAATAATTGTGAAGCTGACCTGCTGTTACACTTAAATTCAGGGTTTACGAACTACATGCTGCTAATATTTCTCTTATCAAAATCACAGGCATCTCTTTGCTCATAAAATTTTGCAATAAATGTGGACAACGTTGTATACGGTATGAGCAGGACTAATAAATGGACACACACGAGGCCTCATGAATAAACATTTCACTTTCCTAAAAAAATCTCATAATAATGACCGAAAAATAATCTTTTAAACTATTAAATGCAAAGAAAACTTAATTTGCTTTCACATGAGCACAATAAAGAATATCTTTGTTCGCCAAAATAGATTTAAATTCATAAAAGGATCGAAAATAAATTTGAAAAATTCATACTGCTTACATAGTCATTTCTACAGAGTTTAGTTTTTGCAGGCAGTCGGAAAGAAGCTAGCTCAAAATCGGGCGTCATGCTGCTCTATATTTAAGTAATATTTTCGAATCGAAAAAAACATTTCATAATTTTGGTTGACATTTCTTGGCATAGAGAAGCTACTGTAGTTCAACATTTGCGTGTGGATCACAGAAGACGGAGTTGTTCATGGTTTCAGTCACTGTTCCTAACCTTCCTGATTGCCAGGCTCAAAGAGGTCACTGGCGCATAGAGGAAGAATGAGCGAATGAGCTTGCTCTTGGGGATGTTTTTCCAAAAAAAACAGAAAATACGATTTGATAGGTAAGAAATTGAGGAGTCCACTTGATCCTACATAGAACCGAGGATCAAGCCGCAGCTGTTCCAACGCAAACTCCCTTTATGGCTCTTTCATATTCAAAAATGTTTCAAACCATAATATTTCATTGAAACCCATTTATTTTAAATTAAAAGAGCAGGTCGCGAGTGACGAGGGACCACCCTTGCTTGGGGAGGGACCCAGTGGTGATTGAAGTCTGGACTGGAGTTTAATAGAAGTAAGCGCACACAGCATCCGCCCTACTCCGCTCGCACACACACGGTGACCCCCTAAATGGTTCATACAGTAAATGGGCTGGACAAACATGACTGGTTAGATTAGGTCACAGCATGTTATTCTGGATGCACACGCATACCTAGTGCCCAACTTGCGGGGTGTGGTGGCACGCCTAGGTGCGTTTTAAAGCTACACAAGTCATCTGCCCCTTCTTTCATCTCCGGTCTTCTTGATTTGGTCATAACACCGAACCACAGAAGAAGAGGAGGAGCAAGTGCGATAGATGCTGTGGAGGTCATCGCCCCTGCGCGCACCCTGTCGGACATCATAGGAACCGACAGTTGTACTGACATCTGTCGCTGGCAAGCCAATCAACTAACTGCGGTTCATCTCTATGTCGTACCAATCCTCTACGCAAGATCCCATGCTCGGTCTTCATGTCTCTGTCTCGCCACCGAGCCAAGAGGAATGCGAGAGATGCACGTAAGTCTACTGCCACTGGAAAATAATTCATCCACTAGTCAGCTTTCCTAGACGTACCCTGCTGTAGGACACACGCTGGACGTCGACGGAATCTACGGCTGAAATAAAGTCTACACTCGTTCAAAGTTAGAGCATCATATCTGGAAACAACCATTGCTCACAAAATCCTACTAATGCATGGTATTCATGAGAAACTGCAATACTCCGACAAATTTATCTTTCGTATGTAAACGCTCTTCCTAGCTGTTAGATAGTTTAACGCAAAGGGAGTTCCCACACAATGCACGAAAACTCTGTGTCATTATGTGTTTGCAAAAATGGACAACATACATGTGGTTGCAGAGGCTTGGCACAAATCGCCATACACACCCATCAGCATAACGACTACTTTAAAACACGACACTTCAGATAGATATACGAAGAAATAGCAAGGCATCAATCGCGTAGAAGGTTTTTAAAAATGAAAAGGGGAAATAAAACGACTGCAAAACTCAAAGTAACTCTTGGTTTTTGTGGCGTTCACATTTACTCAGTGCCTATAACCGGTAGCAAAACTGAAGGGCTGGCACGACGTAAACGTGCTGTTTCCCCATGCGATGAAGGTTTCACGAAAATCACATTGAATAAATTTGGCTGAAAACAATGAATTGGAAGGTCATAAATAGCAGAAGATGATACGATCATCAATCAAACGCAACGCGACGTTTCGATTGGGGGCGCGGGATGCCCCAAAACTATAATTTTTTTCTGGTTTATCTAAGTATATAAAAGTGGTCCTCGATAACGACCCCTTTAAAATGGAAACTGGACGTTATCAGCTTGCTTCACGTCGATCGCGCATACAGTAAAACGATAAAAATATGTTCAGCTTAGTTCTGTTTAAGTAAACGAAAGATATGGGTCAAAGCAGCAAGCTCCAGTATCCCTGCTGCAAGCATGCTTTCGGAGTCCAATCTGTTGCAAACGAACTCTGCTAGAACACAGTAATAAAAAGAATAACTAGTGTATGACTGCACTTTAGAAGGCAGTAATCAATACAGAGCAATAGATGACGAAAGCGCACACACAGAAGCCGAAAAAGCTTGCTAAACGTCCCACGTCCAAAACCTGACATGCACTTTATTTATATTTAAATAGACATTGGGCACCATCTATTACTCTTGGCATATAGAAGGGCTCAAAACCGTATAATTTACATACAATCCTCCTGGAAGTCCTTCCTGTAAACTAATTCTATGAGAAATAGCCTCTCATAGGTCACAACCATTTGATTTTATATAGACGAGCTTTAAAATCTGTTTAAATGCGTTATTGAATCGTGGAAAAGGATACAGAAGGAATCCTTATAATAGCCAAATGCACCCAGTCACCCACTGTCAGTATCATATTGTTTGCTGCTAGCGGGTTTGAAGCTGACAGTACGCCTAGCAAATGATGATTTTTGGATACATTTTGATGTTTACTTCGTTTTACTTCTTGTTCATACGTTTTATCATTCATAAATTTTTCCCGATTTGGTTTCTTTATAGGTTTTCTTTTTTGCAGTTAAAACTTTATTGCTACTTTTTCTATGTAGGAAATTAACAATTTAATCAGGAGCCTAAATTTAACTGGCTTTCCGAAAAAATGGATGGATTGTTTATAGTAACATTAAATCACTGTCTTCAGCACCCTTCAATTAAGTCATACTTTGCCTTTCCTTGAATAAAAAGCCCCTTCCTCATGACCTACTGACATCTCAACGTCAATCGATCAGTGACAGTTATCAATCGCCCAATGACTAGCTGCCTGCAACACAGGCCTTATAGATTTATGCCTCACGGTCACTTAAACCTGTTAGCTGTAATAAAACTTTTTTTATTGGCCAGTTACCATTTATTTAAAATATAACAATATTTCTCACTTTTAGGGTCATAGTTATCATT
Organism: Schistocephalus solidus; assembly: GCA_017591395.1. Classification (NCBI taxonomy): domain Eukaryota; kingdom Metazoa; phylum Platyhelminthes; class Cestoda; order Diphyllobothriidea; family Diphyllobothriidae; genus Schistocephalus; species Schistocephalus solidus. Next base: position 9,549 of record WEDG01011968.1, on the reverse strand, counting down.
ATTTCCCTTAAGCAAGTTACTTTGCATAAATACATTTTAACGAAAGAAACAATGCGGAGCTGAATTTATTAAACTAAAAACAACAAGACCGCATTAAATACGAAAATTCTAGCAAAAGCATTTGTATTTGTGCAGGTGACACATGCTTAGAATGACGCATGATAGCAAACCAATTGAATGAATGAACGTTTTGGCCAGAGCAGCTAACAAATGGAGACTATATGATTTAAATTTTTAATTGCTGATGTTGAATAACGAGGTTCCTTATATCTTTACTCAGAAGTCTCACAAAATTTTTTCGGAGAAATAAAGAAGACTTATTTTTAAAATTTATCCTTAGTGTATTTAAATACTATTGGCAGGTTAGAAGAAACTACGTTTTTCTTTCTAGATCTTGGAGTCAGGCTAGAACTGTTTGAATAGTTCAAACCGGCAAAGGAATTCATATTCGGACAATCAATAGAGTCAAACGACTGCGTTATCGAGGTTCAAATCAATATAGCAGTCGTTATTTACATAAACTATGCCCATAGAAAACATGTATGAGTATGATAAAGAGCCTTTTTTGCATTTAAATATACCTTAACTACCATTCTAGTAGGATCCTAGCGACACACCAAGGGAATTCAGGACACTACAATGAATGGACAGTGGTAGTAAGATAATTTCTCTGAGTTGGCGGGTACGGTCCTTTGGATATATCACAAAAACTTCGATATTATACAGATAAGTACGTGCATCTTTTGAAGGTTGGACGTTTTCATTTAACCTAGGACAATCAGACGTTCATGTAAGGCGTCCAAAAATCATAAAATTATTTCCAAGAACAGGTGACATCGATTAGTCGTTATAGTCATTATGCTATTTTTTGAATTAAAAGCGCAAATGAATTTAAATGTTTTTTTGACATACACTTACTTCGGCAGGTACATTAGCATGTTTAGCAAGCGACGTCAGCATTCAGCGAGACATTGAGTTCGGGCTGAAAATCCTGGACGAATTAAAAGTAGGTATGATCCTATTTGTTTTTACAACGATAACTCTTACGTTAGGCCCAACGCTATAACTGTTGAAAATCGTATAAGGTTGTAGCTTAAAGGCGGCATACGGAGATTACCACAAGTAATTTCGTAAATTTTTGATCACAAACAGCATATTATACGTAAGTAATAAACTTAAAAGTTCAATAGAAGACGCCATTTCTTTAACTTTGCTTGACGTATTTTGCAAACCATTTATTAAAAAACAGGCTACGTTCAGAGCTGAATGCTACGTTCTTGTTATTGCTGTGCTAAACCTCCCCATCTATAAACATACCGTCTTTTGTTTATCTTTCGGTCTTGTTTAACATCGTTTAGCTAAAAAATCGGCACTGATTAGAGTTAACCTGCATACATTGTATGGATCCGGTGAGATTCGTGGGCTAATGAGACTAATATATGAGATGTTTGCTATGTTGTGAATGTGTACATACATGCCATTTTGAATTTTCTGTAGTTTTTTTATTCGAGCATTTAAAACTACGTCCATATCTATTTTACAGACTTCAAAGCCTCTTAATAACTATGTTAGCTAGAAATTGACTCACTATAGAATCGCCTTTGGCTAGCTTCTTCTTATTTAACCAAATTTTTTCAGGAACCAGCCAGGCAGAATACAGATGATGAGAATGTTGTTATCTGACTGGGTGCTATCACCCTTGTACATATTTTTATATACTTTTACAATTTTTGTTTTTCAATAAAGAACCTAATGCCTATAGTTGCATTCCTGTGTTAGATGTAAACGCGAGGGGTGGCTGACCTTATGACATAAGTTTGACGGGTCGTTAAAAGTGATCGCTACGAGTTTTCGTCGACGAACATCGCTGGGCTATCTCTTAAAGGCCAAGGTATTGCAATGTTCCACATTTCAGTATGAAACAGTAGAACAGAGCTACATTCAATTAATTAAAATATATCGTGTATGTGGGCTGGGGTAGAAATGCGAAATAGAATGCATTGCCCTGAGCCTTTTTTGGACGGGGCCATGTGGGGATTTTCGCACAAGGCCCCGTCCCAGTTCCGTTCTCCGTCCCGTCAAATCCCCTTGGTGCTCTGGGGGCCTGACGGGGATATACGGGGCGGGTGCTAGCAGGGTAGTCATGACTATAAATTCACGCCATTTTCTACATTATGGAAGGCTTACAATTAACTTGCTCAATGTCACTTGAGAAACTGTCTTAAGGTTCATATTAATAAGGATTACAATTATCAATCGGTTGATTAACGATATCGTAAAATTAAAATAATTTGAATTATTCACTGGTTTTTTGTCGACTGCATACAGATATAAGCATGGATCGCGAAAAAACGATAGGAGACTTCAAAAAATATCAAGTACCTGCGGAACCCGAAACACACCAATTCTCTCTGGCAAATAAAGCAGTAATAGGACTATTATGAACTGCGTATAGAATTGAGCAAATCCTCATTTTAAAGTGCTACAAGTAGGAGGTCAAAACCAACACTGATTTAGTGTGATAAAACGAGCTGCGAGTCAGATGATATAATTTTCGTATTTACCGAGTATAAAAGAAGAACTGCAACTCAAATATCTTAAGATGGACTATATTACGATATTTCCAGCGAAGAACGGTGCTGCTCCAGTAAAGTATTTGACAACAATGAATAGCATTATATAGAGTGAACCGAAAATGCTTCATCCATCTTCTACAAAGCGCTATTACAGTATTCCTTAACAGTACCTGATCTTATCTGTCTGCTGGCTGTTGTGTATTTTATCTTTTTACTTCACTTTCTGCTTTAACTTTCGAGAATTGTGCCTGTGAATATCCTTGAGAATTTAATCATAACGCCCACAGGTCGACCCATAAATTTCTCTTTAGATTTCACGATGCCCGAGCGTCGCTACTGATGCGAGAATGGTGGAACTTTGCGCTTGCAAAGACCTTCCTTTCTGTTCAGAATATCAGCCAGGCAAACACTCATGGTTTACTGGCACTCGAATTTATTCAAACCAATATTTCCTATTACAGACTTGAGCTAATTTCTATGTGCAAAATTCGACTGAAAGCCAAAAAGCTTACAGAAAGTTAAGAAAGATATAGCTTGCTGATATAATGAAATTTTCAGTGATTGACGAAAATTAACAGTGAATAATAAGATGCACCCTACAAGAATTTTGCGAAAGCAGATAGATAAAGATTCTTAACCCTCCACTAGATTTGCCTCACAAATTGGCCTTGTTAACTGATATTGGTTGCAAATGGACTCCTATGGGAAATTATAACTAAAAAGGGTGGAAATGGCGTTTCTGTGTAAAGGTGGACAAATTTAATGTGTGCGCCAATACGAAATCTTTAATGCAATCCGCGTATCGACTACCTATGAATAACGGTAACAGTTATACTGAACAACCATTCGGGCATCGTTTGTGCCATTTTTGGGGAATAAGCGTTGGTTTGTCATCTTTTCGAAAAATAGTCTTACCAGTAAAAGTTGACATGCACTTGCGTGGCCTTTCTTCAGACTCTACCATTTATCTGCTCTTTAGATATTGCTCGTATACCCGAGACATAGGCAGTGTGCACCATACGAGGCGTCTCTTATATACTGTGTGCACATTCGAAAAAAATGTCAAGATAGTTGCATCTCCATTAATTGAACACTTACATTTAGATCAGTGGATCTTCCAGATGTTCTGCCTTAAAAACGATGCTGGCGTCGAATTGGTTGAAAAATTATTCCGCTCTCTTTGGTTGTATTTTTCGACAGCCGAAAGCCACAGCCGATTCAACCATTGAGCCTCAGTTATATGAGGGTAATTTTATACATTCTATGCATAAAAATAATTGAATATTTAACACCTTAACTTCTCTGAAGCAGCTTGACCAACACCAGTGAAACAGCCAATGCAATGCCTATTGATTTCTGCCGATGGCACCCTCAGTTAGGTATCGTGCGTTTTTCCGTAAAAGTCAATGCAATACGGAATAAGGTACATGACTTTGATTAATTTTGTGCACTCAGAACAGCTTCAAGGAAATTCGGGTGCCGACACGGTCGAATATATCCTCAGGATCGACGGCATGTGCGACATCTGAGCCCGATCCCAGTTCTTACCTTTAGGGCCATGGCGCCATCTCTACAGCCGCAACCGGATATTTCCTCAGCCAACAGAAAGCAACCACTCGCCGTTGCACCAATGTCTGGTACAGAATCACGGTTTCATGACGGAAGGAAAAATGAAAACACATTGCACTCGTGCTGACCCTTCCTCCTTCCGAAATGCTATCTTCCTACGGGCATCTTATTTTTTCTTGAATAACCCCATTTATTGAAAAACATTAAATAAATAGTTATATTAATTTGGCACTGCTTGGGTGCCGTCAAATCCTTGGAACACAAGAAAAAACCTAAAATAAACTCATCTTTTCATTAACCAATTTAGCTTTGGTTTGTTTTTTTGCTTAAATAGCAATGTTCAAAATGACGAGTTGGTTTTAAGTAAAAACAGTTTTCCAAGGTTTAGAAATAGCAAAATTTGTAGTTAAAACAGCTATACAGAATGGAGATGAATTTATCAGGGTAAGAATGGTTAGAGTCAAGACTAGTCTGTTATTAACGTTCGAGAGTATTCATTCGATAGATGTAGTAACGTCTGCGGTCGATTCGAAGGGATAGGTTCTTCCAATCAGATGCAAGCGCAGTCGATTCTGGCGTGGGGTTGTAGCGGCCGAAAACTTCGTGCTTTGCACACACACACACACGGGCGAGTAATGCATCTGTAGTCGTTATTAGACAATGCACGTATTGAACAGGGTCTTTAAGCGCCATGCCGATCACTCAAACCCAACAGTCATTAGAAGGAACGGCAGAAATGTGGGAAATGGATTTTACTATTAAGAAGGATATAACGTTATGAAAGGGCACAATAGAAAATAAAGAAGGGAGCGTTACATGAGGCGATATCCCTTTTGGAGTGGGGGGAATTACGTCATATCTGTTGGATAACCGGTGGGGAGTGCAATGCTGTGGGCAACTGCAGGGTCGGGACGAGGGGATGCTGACATTGAACGGAGGGTAGCGATACGATAAGCGACGATGGTACTCGTGGGGATGGGGTCAGCGTTCGAGAGTTGAAGGGGGCACCGGCATTTCACCGACATTCCATCACTCCATCCTCATCCGGGATCCGCACGAAAAAGTGCTACCAGTCCATTCAAACAATTCTGTCGGAACTGTGGTTCATTACAGGGTCTGCCGTCTAATTAGACTTTGTTGACTGATTGCTAAAAAAGTTGAAAATAGATTAGGAGCAGGAAGAGTTCAACGGTAAGAAACTTTCAATGCAGTCCTACAGTCTTCCTATTTGTTTTATACAACATAGTGTTGAGTATGTTTGATCTAGCTGTATGAAACAGCTAGTACAATTCGTTTCATAAAGCTATATCAAAACCTAGGCATGCGGCTCGTTGCGCATTCGAATTACGTAGAGCATAAATGATGTTAAAAACGGAAGAAATATACTACTAGCAGACTGAGATAAAAAATAATAAGTTTTGCAAGTTAGTTTTAAAGCAAATTGTGTAACAATCATTAAACTATATATAAAATAAAGACGCTATCCAAAAACATTTGAAAATGTAAAATTATCATAAGATTTTTTACTTAGTTTTAACAATAGAAAAAAAGCTGCTTTTTAGATAATGGGTATATAAATCATTAAATTGTGAGCCTTTCGCATAGCCAGACCATAAGTATTTGTGAGTCTTGTAGGTCACTAACCACCAGCTATAGCTTGCCCATAACCAGAAGGTGTACCACATATCCAGATTATTAAATTCTTCATCTCTGTGTGCATTGCAGGTCGTCGTATGAGGTTCATGAAAGGACGTGAAATAACTACTCGTGGGAGCTTTTGGACTGAGTATCCAGTTCTAGTGAAATGGCTATCGCCGTCATCGGAAGCGCACGTAGAGTACGTTTTGATTTGCTTGACTTCTAGGTGCACTTACGGCAGCTCATCGGGAGGACTCAGAATTGAAGTAGCTATGGCTGATAGTAACCGCCACGTCGTAAAACGCGTGATCTCCGAAGTTGACGTTATCAGGACCCTTTCGGCCCGAATTCGATGTTAAAAAAACTGAGTTAAAAATGTCCTATCTTATTCAAAAATAGACGTGTGGTATTATCTAACAGATATTGTTTGATTTTTATTTTAAATTCTAGTAGCGGTCGACTTGATAGGGCATTCCATACTGTCGCGTATCTTATGGAATAGAAGTTGGATCGTTGGGCCTTTTTGAATTTAGGAATTTTTATAATATTTTCATAATTTCTAGTGTCTAGTTTACCCTATTCCTTCAAGAGATTTTTTCACTGCTAGCCTGAATCCCATTGTATATTTCGTTTGAAATCACCTGTAAACCGGCATTAAATACAATTATTTATTTATTTATCTTCCGGTCCAGAACGTTGGAATTGTAACTTGAGAATAAAGATGGTGATATGTAGAATAATTTGGTCAATTTTCCCACCCAAGGACAGAGCCGATGTATGTACGTAAGGGTTACAGGCGGAACCCTCGATGACCCATTAATGTACAGTGGAGACTATCAATACAAGCTGAAACAGACAGCATAAAAAAGAGTCACATGTTAGGTTTAAGGAAACATTTTACATGAAATAAGCAATCGTGCGATACATGTAACTTTAAATCTGGAAGTAAAGTTCATGGCTAGTCGGAGATAGTCCTCTATATAGAGCCATCGGTTATCAAAAATTAAGCCATTTACCGGTCATTTCAACACATCTACGGTATCCGACGTCAAAAGTTTTTATAGAGTTGGCCTCACGGTCATAACGCTGTATAGCGCGTGTAGTCACGGATTAATGAGTGCACATGTGATTCATGTTTGGATTTCAGCAACTATTCATGTCCGTGCGACGGTGACGTAGGGGTTACAACGAGCCTTGCCGCACACTGGTGCTCTGGTTCGATTCCCACTCGAAGCGTGCTTTTGCAGTTTGCACTAAGGGTATACTTTTCTGTAGTAGTTATCTATTTTGCTCTTAGTAAGGCAGTCAATAAGTTTCTTCTAAATGAGTTCTAGATAAACTAGAGGCTATGGCATTTCTAAGTGTCCTTACTGACTTTATTAGATCATACAAAACTGATCAAAAATAAAACGTTGTAGTGCAGTCACCATACTCAAGTGCAACACTGATTAAGAGTGGTGTCATTTAAGCTACCGTGTTAAGTCATTTGTTGATTTTAATTTACATAAATGATAGTTCATCGATAGTTAAGCATGCTCAATCTTAAATTTATGTTGATGACCTCTCTTACTCTACGACCGAATGATGCCTAAACCAAATTCTTTTCGGACTTAGACCATACATCCTTAGAATATTTACCTCCTGGAGTTGATGCACCACTGATGAAGTACTGATATTCAAAACCAATCATCCTTCTGGAACTTAACCGCAGTCAGATTATTATATTTCTTAAATTAGTTCAGCAGCCCTCACCACACCAGGTCAGTATAATTCAGTATATATAAGGGGAGATAGGCAGATCCTTTGAAAACCCTATTAACAGATAGACGCTAGCAAAAACAAGCAAATGTTACATGGCGATAGTCGTTTTAGTAAATCGATCATTGCTGTCGACTAAATATATGTCCATCAAGTAAAACATACATCAAGTCTTCTTTTTAAACATTTCAACGCTTTCAGCCTGAACAACCGAAGCTGGCAGTTTATTCCATTCTTCAATCACCCGTTGGGTACAAAGTTGGCCCGCCCTTCAAGTTTTGGGCGTGTTTTTCTTTTCAGTTTGCATTGGTGACCTCCGGAGACTTGTCATGTACAGCTGATTCAAAAAGTCGCGCATCTGAAAGAGCACGATCAAATCCTCTGACCAGTTTGAAGACTAAGATCATATCCCTCTGTATTGTCTATAAGAGAGAGAAAATCTGAAGTCTCATAGGCGGCCCTCATAGGGTAGGCATTCCAATCCGCTGACTAGTTTCTGCTGCCCTCCGTTGAACTTTTCTCCAGTAGAGCGTAGTCATGTTTCGTCCAAGGGCGCCACGCCTGAACGCAATATTATAACACCAGCCGGATAAATTTTTCTAAACACGCGCCCAAAAAGCCTCCGTCAAAATTAACGAAGGACCTCCCGATTGTGCTTTAGATACACATAGCTTTCTTTGCGATATTCGCACAGTGCGACGATGGTTTGGGAGTTGGTTTTAATCAATATACCCAAGTCCTTTAGAATATTTACCTCCTGGAGTTGGTGACTACTGATGAAGTTATTCAGTATAATTCAGTATATATAAGGGAGACAGGCAGAGCCTTTGAAAAACCCTATTTACAGATAGACAGTAGCAAAAACAAGCAAATGTTACATGGCGATAGTCGTTTTTAGTATATCGATCATTGCTGTCAACTTAATATATGTTCATCAAGAGATTCGAACCGGGTACCGAGATTCGAACCGGGGCACCAGCGTGCGGGGAACGACGGTGAAACCACTGAGCTATCGGTGCACGACAAACTCTCTGACCTAATTTTTTATGATGGAATAGACATAAATCATAATACGAATGGCCTCATTTCCGGACATGCTTCCTTAAAATCACCTCCCGCCAAACGGGCCAAGAGTTTAGTAAGTTTTTTGGATGTCAATTACGAGGACGAAGCGTGTGCGACATGCTTTAAACTTCTTCAAAAAAATTTCGGAGATTGAAAAAGGATATGCAGGGGCTGAAGATGGAGATAGAGAAGTTAAAGAAACTTCCTCACAATTTGCCTGAAAAGAAGCAGTCCCTAACGATGGAACCCGAGGGAGACAAATGCACATACGCAGGCACAGCTTCCGTAGCCATCACATCCCACAAGGAAGATGACGCTACGTCAACGGAGCTCGATGTAGCTGTTAAACAGCATCCAGTAAGGAAAGAGGGCAACCGGCAGGGATCCAAGAAAAATACAGAAACGAGTTTCAGAAGACACAGGTAATATATCATCCAAAAAAATATAAGTCCCAGAATCCCAGCATCGGACAAAAAAATCCCTCTCGTGTTGAAGTGCCAGCATCCACGAGTAACGCCACCTCTGTAAAACTCCCACCCTAGCGAGGGGCGGGCAAATTAGGACCTCATCCATAAATCTTAAACGAAATATCGTAAAAAGGGGGATCACAGAATCCACGTCCTGCATTTCGAAGGAACGAGTTACACACGATCTTAATCTTCTTCATGAACATGGTAGTGCTGTCCTGAAGAAAGGGGAAATTTACACCGTGCCAGCATCCACGAGTAACGCCACCTCTGTGAACTCCCAACCTAGCGTGGGCGGGCAAATTAGGACCTCGCCCATAAATCGTAAACGAAATATTGTAATACGGGGTGTCCCAGAATCCACGTCCTGCATTCCGAAGGAACGAGTGACACACGATCTAAATCTTCTTCATGAATTATAAATCATTAAATTGAGAGCCCTATGCCTAGCCAGAAGATAGGTATTTATGAGTCTT
>WEDG01011956.1:0-10734 GCA_017591395.1 Schistocephalus solidus | reverse complement strand
TTGGTATTACTTCGTTCCAGTTACGTATGCTTCTCAACAAAATCGCCTCAGGTAGGTTATTCCACGGTTCCACGACACGGTTGGTGAAAAAATACTTCCTTACATCCAATCTTACTTGGGGCACACTAAGTTTGAATGGATGACCTCGAAGATTTTTCGTAGTGGCAAGTTGGAAAAAGTCATCACATAGGAGGGCGCAATCCATGCCACGCACGATACGGAAGGTTTGTATCAAGTCTCCGCGCAAATGCCTATAACTCAGAGGATAGAGCTTTAGGTTATTTAGACGAATCTCATATGGCAATTCAGCTTGAACTCTTACTAATTTTGTGGCTCGCCGCTGCACCCTTTCGAGCATGTTGTGGTCCTGTTGGCTCCACGGTCACCAGGCTTGGATCGCATTTTCAAGATGTGGCCTTACAAACGTACCAAAGACTTTAGAAAAGCAGTCTTCATCAAAAACTTTAAATTTCCGCTTGATAGCGTACAGTATTGAATTGGCGGATTGAGCTGCCTTGGAACATTGCGTAGAAGGCTTCACGTTGTCTTTCATCCAAACTCCAAGATCCTTCTGTGTGTGTGCTTCTCGGAGTGGCAAACCGTTGAAATAGTAGCGTCGCATATCAGTGACCTGATTTCGATTTCCCAGACGTAGCAGAGTGCATTTGTTTGAGTTGAAGGACAAGAGCCATTTGCGGGACCACTCGTCCAATCGACGAAGATTTTCTTGGAAATTGTCTGCATCAGCAGCATTGTGGATAAATTTCCAGATTTTTATATCGTACAAAAACATAGCAAAGTTACAGTCCGATTCCTGTACACAATCATTAATGAACAAGAAAAATAAAATCGGTCCGAGCACTGAACCTTGTGGGACTCCACTCTTGATGACTGTGCACTTTGATCGCGATCCGCCTACACAGACCACTTGGGAACGACCGACGAGAAAATTCTTGATCCACGTAAGAAGTTTGCCGCCAATACCAAACATTCTCAACTTGTGAAGGAGACGCTGGTGTGGAACACTATCGAAGGCCTTCTGGAAATCAATGTAGGCCACATGCACAGTTTCTTTTGCATCGAGTGCTTTTGTCCAGCTTTGCATCGTATAAAGTAAGTTCGTAACACACGATCTTCCCCTACGAAAGCCGTATTGTGCAGTCAATAAGAGGTTACGGGTTTCTAAATAAATCATCATTTCCTTTTTGAAAACCTTCTCCATAACCTTGCCACAGATTGAGGTCAGTCTGACAGGCCTGTAATTTGTATCAAATGCACGACTACCACTTTTGTGAAGCGGTGCGATGTGGGCTGTTTTCCAGTCGGTAGGAAGAATTCGCGTATCGAACGATTTCTGGTGCAGCAACGATAGCGGTTTCGCCAGCTCTCGAGCAAGTTCGAGGAGTAGCTTTGCTGGAATCTCGTCGGGGTCAGGGGATTTGCATGCCTTCAGACTTTTAGTTCTTCAAAGACCGCCGCTTCTTGAAAGAGCATATCCTGAATAAGTGGCACTCCTGTAGTCTCGTAACTTGATGGAATAAAAACAGCTTCTCTAGTGAAAACCGACTGAAAGAACTGGGAAGTGTTCAATTTTGTTTTTATTTTCTGATATCTCGAAACCGTCATCGTTTCTCATAACAGGAATCGGGTTCCTGTTACGTGTGCTTTTTCTTGTATATTTGTATATTTTGAAGGGTTACAGGCATTGCCCTTGATGAACCTATGAATGTCAAGGTATCATTTCATGTGTACAGTCAATATAAAATAGTGAACATTTAAAAATGTTTGAGTCAAAGCATAACATAACATCAAATGCGTTTTCACAGCCATAGACGAAACATTGTGGAACTAAATTAGAGCCCGAAAGATTTTTAAAGGCTGGTTTTAAGTAATCATGTTGTGAAAGTCATCTTTTGTCAAATATAATGCCATCAAGCCTTCTTTTAAAATCAGTAATGCTGTCAGAGGTAACCGTCTCGCTTGGTAACGAGTTCCAAGGTCGTACCACTCGTTGGCTGAAACAAAACTTTATGAGGTTCAATCGCGTGCGTTCGCTATTAACCTTGTAAGGATGACCACGCAGATGAGTTGTGCAGGCAAAGTCGAAGAAATCCTCCGATCTTAGGAAGGAATCATGGCCCTGGATAATCCGGAATGTCCAGAGGAGGCTACACCGTAAGTGCCTGTATGAAAGAGGAAATAAGTCAAGCTTTTTCAATCTGTCTTGGTACGGTAAAGTCTTAAGACCGTCAATCATCTTCATTGCTCTCCGTTGCACCTGTTCGTGGAGGTTAACATCTTTCTTTATCCATGGTTTCCAGGCTGGTATTCCGTAATCTAAATGCGGTCTCACAAAGACGCCATAGACTTTTCCGAAGAGATCACGGGGGAATATTTTAAACGCACGTCTGATCCAATGTAGTGTTCATGTTGCCTTCTGGACTGCTTACTTACAGTGTTCTGAGGGCATCAAATTCGCAGTTGTCCACATGCCCAGATCTTTGTATGTTTCTACCTCTTTTAATGCAGTGCCATGAATAAAGTACTGGTGTCTCAGAGAAAATTTTCGACCGGTGCTTATGTGTAGGATCACGCACTTGGATACATTAAACTTAAGAAGCCACCTAGCCGACCAGGCACTTAGTTTGTCGATATTCGCTTGTAACCCTTTTGCGTCATCAGCGCAGCTGACTTCAGTCCATATTTGAATGTCATCTGCAAACATGACAGTTTCACAATCAAGGTCATTGATACAGTCGTTCACTTAGATTAGGAAGAGTAGGAGGCACAAAACAGAACCCTGTGGAACACAACTTTCTACTTTTGCCCATTCTGAGCTAGAGTTTCCAACAACAACTCTCTGTACTCTGAAAGACAAAAAAACTCTTGATCAAATTAAAAAGTTTTCCTTGAATTCATTCATTCCAAATCTTCTGTAAAAGAAGCCCGTGTGGTACACTATCAAAGGCCTTTTTGAATTCAAAAAATACAACATCTACTGCATGACCCTTATCTGTGGCCTTTGTCCATTTCTCGTGCGACTGAAGGGCACTCATGAGACAGGAACGTCCTGGACGGAAGCCGTGTTGGGCATCGCATAGGATTTGGTTATTTTCCAGATAGCGCATTAAATTCCTCTTGATAATACGCTCCATTATTTTACACGCTATGCAAGTCAAACTGACAGGGCGGTAATTTTCACAGTCGAGTCATGAACCTCCTTTATAGATCGGGGCGATGAATGCGCACTTCCATTCTTCCGGGAGTTTGCTTTCTTCAAAGGACTTTTGGAATATGATGGACAGTGGTACACACAGTTCGTTAGCAAGTTCTCTAAGTGCTAATGCAGAAATTCTATCCGACCCAGGCGACTTGGCAGGTTTTATACGGAGTAATTCGGTTTAAACTACGGTCGGTGAAAAGTCTAGGTCTAGGTCCTCTGTTGTGGATTAGGAGGAGGTGGGGGGTAAAAGGGTAAGGGGGTAAGCTGTAGAGTAATTTGGGAGTGTGAACTGCTCTCTGGAGCAAATCCCTCTCGTTATCCCGTCGGCTTTGGAAGATCAAGCTTTTAACCTTGTTCCTTTGAGTTTTGTATGCTTGCAAGGCTAAATTTTCATTGGATCGGCAAAATTTCTTCCAAAGCCTTCCTTTCCTGTTAATTTCTCTTTTTAGATCCCTTGTTAACCACTGTGGTCTGTTTGATATCCTAAATTGTGATGGCGGACTATGGCATTTTATTAGATTCAACAAATACTCCTTAAATAAATTCCAGTTCTCAAGGACATTCCCGGAGAAGAGCAGATCCCAGTCTATTCGTGATGCCTCAGCTCTCATCTTGCAATAGTCTCCTCACCATGGATTGGGCCTGGTTTCATTTATTGCAGATAGCACAGAATATAAGCCATACTCCCATGAAAGTACTGCATGATCACTTCGATCAAGTGGAGGTAGGCAGTGTACCTCGTCTATACTGTCAGGATCTTTATTGAAGACGAGATCTAAACAACTAGCCTCTTGTCCTCCACGCGCTCTTGTTGAAACAAATACATGTTGGGTGAAAAGATCTTCAAGTGTTGTCTTTAGCAGACGATGATCGAAGGAAAACTTTGAGCTCTGCGCCTGCAGATCGTTCCATCGAATGCTGGGTGAATTGAAGTCACCCATGAGAACAACATCAGGTCGACTGCTAATCTCCTTTATGTTCTCCAACAAACAAGTATCAGCGTCGGTATCTGTCCCCGGCGGTCGGTAGAATGTCATAACTTCAAGGGACTTCGATCCCCGCGTCTTTTTTTCAGCCAAATAGCCTCAATACCATTGCTAATCTTCTTTGTCATTTCACACACTGTGAAATTGCTTTTAACATACATCGCAACTCCTCCACCCTGGCGTTGGGTGCGGTCTCTCCTGAATAGCTGGTACCCGGATAAGGCTTCTTCGCAATCACTGATGTTCTGTGACAGCAATGTTTCTGTGATTGCTATAATATGGGGAGACAGAACGGCTACCTGAATTCTCAGTTCGTCGAGTTTAGAAGACAGACTTTGGGCGTTGGTATACAGACATTTCAGTGTGCAGCAGTCAGCAGAGCCAAATTCCGTTTGTCTCGAGTTTGCCAATGCTAATTTGCCGATGCCATCATGAGCATTGGCTGGTTCCAGAACAATGTTGCGTTTCTCTGTATCACGCGTTCCCTGTAAATCACCAGATTGTTCTCTCCAGCTGCAAGTCTCCTCTTCATTTCTATCACTAATTCGCGGCGTTTCAGACGTTCTACTGGAGAGTAGTCCGGTTGAAAAAAAACCTGTTTATGAGAGTTTCGAAGGTTTGTTTTTCTCGAGAGAAGTAGCTTAGCCTCTTTGTTGTTGTCCAAGACAATTTTGATAGGCCGTGGTTTCACATTTTGGGACTGTTCAATATCCTTTTTTCCGAGCCTGAAGGCAGCGCGAACGGTTATCGTCTCTCCTGCATGAAGTATATCATTCAGCAGGTGCTGAAACATAGTAAGATCAGCGGATATCCGTTCCTTTGAGGTGTGTGCATTTGATTCAGGTAAGCCCTGGATAAAAACGCAGTACTCTCGGTCTAGGGCATCTTTTGATTCACTGCCGATCATATTTTCCTCTGAATGACCAGAGGGATTCATTAGGTTTGTTTTCAACTTTATAATCGTTTTTTGTTGTTTCCCAATGATATCTTGCCACTCATTGGTATTTTCGCTCCCAAATAAGGGCTCTTCATAACTGCTGGGATAGCCGACAGGAGGTGAGTCTGAAGTCGGAACTGCCTTTGGAAGAGGAATTATTGAAGTTGTCCTGATATTACCGTTATCCAATTTGGTGGTGTTTTTGTGTTTCCCCATTGCAGACTGCCACACGTTTGCTTCTGGGGATGCAACTACGGGCTTGTTAGAGCACCCAAGATGGGAGGATGTGATTTGTGGTTCGCGGCGGTCGTTATCCGTAGGATTTAAAGACTGTTTTCCTGTTATCCCATCGTTATGGGTATTAGCGTCCGAACATTTTTGAGTTGTTACTACTTGTATTTTTTTGTACTTTTGATTATTTGGTCACTGCCTTTTTAACTGTACTATGGCATACCGTATTTCGTCGAGTATTGCTATCTTGCAAGAGCTTCCTTAAGTCTGCAAGCTCATTTTCCAGTTTTTGAACTCTTAGTAATAAATGAGAACATCCCACACAAGATTCGTCCTCGTATCCGACGGATTTGGCTGCCATTACGCTTTTTCCCGCTTTGCTGGTCCTTGGTTGTAAGTGTAAACTGATCGAGGGCCAGTCGTGGATGCAGAAACAAGCTCAACAGGCTTTCCTTTAAAGGAAGTGCCATTACTGGTTATGCTGCTATCAAACATTTGCTTTGAGTCCATGAGTTTAAAAAAGACTGCGTGTGTGTATGTTCTGTTTTGGGCGTATAACGAAAGATTTCGACTGGGTTTGGAGTATGGTGAATATTTACAGCAATATGAGCAAAAAATGCGCCTACGTGTTCAAAAACGCTTTAAAAACGCTTTAAAAACGACTCAGCCGTTCGGAGATGTTCAAGGTCCTGGATAACTTCAGATCTTCACGAGGTTGTACAAATTTGGTTCCTTAAGTGGTTATCAGTTTCTATTGGTGCAAAGGCTGCGTAGTCAAATTGAATAAGATGATAAACTAATTCCAATTTGATGCCGTTTTATGACAAATTTCGGCACGAGCAAAAATTCTAGATGAGCAGGAAGCAAGTAAGTACGTGCTGTTGAGACAGTATTGTCCGGAACAGTTCTAGTGAAGTGGAGACGAAGATCAAATTGTCCAAGTTTGAGAACAGATAATTGGTGGTTCTTATAGGGTCTTCAAGGGTCTTCAGACAAATAAAATCTCCGCTAAAAGGCACCTCTAAAGCAGAAGATGCCATTTAGGAGTCCATTGAACGACTTTCCAGAAGCAAAACCATTGATACCCCATCAAAGCGTATCTTAACAACAACTTCGACAGCTGCTTCGGCTACCGAACAACAAGTACCAACGGCGCAGGACACAAATAGTCCGCCTCAAACAAAAAACCGTCCAAAACGCAAAAATGACACCAAGAAGGTAAAAGCCAATGGAAAACCGACTTCGAAAGATTCCTCAAAAAAGCTCGAACACGGGGCTTTGACCATTGCCTTATCCTCCACAGGAACTACTGTTATTCTCACACCAAGCACAATCAGTGGAATCGATTCCCTAACCGAAATTACCACCTGCGATTCAAAATCTTCGAACCCGTGGAATTCGCTGAAACCCAAAAAACCGGATCAAAGCCAACACAAAGCCAATCAGCATCCCCTCCATCATCACCAGTGCGCAACGTGAAAACTTCCCACCAGATAGTGGAAGCCAGCGTCGTAGTTACAAAAAATGCTACGGACCGAAAAAAAGTTTCATAATAAAGGTACTTCCTGAATCAACAGCTGCGACTCCAGTAGACCGATATTCTGAAGACATGAACCACTTTCGTGAACTCCTGAACAATATGCTGGAACCTAATACGACGATTGAACTGGAAAAAGCCTTCCGCCTTGGAAAACGGCCCGAAAGCCAATCTGAATCAACACGTCCTAGGCCTCTAAAAGTTATCTTGACCAGTAGCCTGGAAGCCAGTCTCATTCTATCGAGGCGCTTTTAGTTAAAAAACTCAAACTCTGGAGTTTTTTCAACAGGACTGCTCACCTGCGGAGCGGAACAAACGCCATCAACTTGTCATCGAATTAAGACGGCGGCTCAGCGAGGGGGAAACAAATTTGGTTATTTACAACAACCAAGTGATCCATCGTCCATTGTTCTCCCCCTGGAGAGGCCCGTTCCGGATTACCACGCACTTAGTCCAGTAAACAGGGGCTAGCACCCGACTGTTAGCACTTTCCGAGCAAACCGAAAACTAACATTCCTGAACGCCAATGCACAGAGTATATTATCGAAGCTGGACGAGCTTAAGATTCATGTCTGCGATCTATCTCCAGATATAATTTCCGTAACAGAAACTTCGTTGTCCCAACACGTGGACGACCGAGAGGTAAATATGGCTGGGTACGAACTTTTTAGAAAAGACAGGAAAGAGCGTCAAGGAGGTGGCGTACTCACATACGTGAAAAGCGAAATAACAGTTTTAGACAAAACTTATAAACTCGCGCCTCCTTCCGAGGCGATATGGCTATCCGTAAAAGTGCCAGGTACATCAAGTCTAGATGTCCTGACAGTCTACCGCCCACCGAGAAGAGACCCCGTAGCCGATGCTTACCTGCTAGAGGAGCTTGAAAAGATTGCTTCACGGTTAGATATCCTGATCATGGGTGACTTCAATGCGCCTCACATCAACTGGAGCTCGACCTGCGCACATAGTTCTGATCTAGCCTTTGACGGTCGTTTTCTGAGGACGACGCTAAAGCTACGTCTCACACAGCACGTCACTTTTCCAACCAGGGTGTGCGAAGGACAACAGGCCAATTGCCTGGACCTAGTTCTCACAAAGTCGCACGACAGAATTGACGAAGTGTCATGTCTACCGCCGCATGACAAAAGTGACCACGTGGTACTGCGATGGGAGTACTCACTTTTTTCTATACCAGCAAGACCTACAACAATCAGAAGGAATATATGGCAAGACAATATCGGTGGAATGAGGTCCGAACTCATGCGCACTCAGTGGGAACCTTTATTCTTTGGAAACGTAACCGAGGACTGGGAAACGTTCCGGGACATACTGCACATGCTCATCGAAAATCACTGTCCGATTTTGAGAAAAAGGTTAACGAACAGACCGCGATGGCCATCGCAGGCCTTAAAAATCGAAGTTAACAAAAAGCGGAGATTGTGGAAAAAATCACTTACGAACGGAACTCCTGCTTCTCTAAATGCGTACAAAATGCAGAGAAATCGGGTCAAGGGCCACATTTTTAGAACAAGACAGGCTTTCGAAGTGGACCTGCTGAACCGGGCCACCGTGAACCCGAAACTGTTTTACGGTTATCTCAGGCAGAATATACGGAACAAGGATCCAATACCCCCGCTGAGGACCGCCGAGGGCAAAGACCTTACTGAAGACGGTGCGAAGGCTGATCATCTTTCGGAATTTTTCCAGTCGGTTTTCACAAAGGAAACGAGATACGATCACCCTTCTGTTGGCTTCGAAATGGATACAATAGTCGAGACTGTTAATTTCACCGAGACTACTGTTCTCAAGGAACTTTTGGGGTTAAAGGAATCTAAGTCTCCGGGTCCCGATGATGTACCTGCCAAGCTGTTGAAAGAGCTCGCGAGAGAGTTGGCAAAACTACTCCCTAAGCTTTTCCAAACATCCTTTCAGACCGGACATCTACCAGCCGACTTGAAATCCGCATGGATTACGCCGCTTTATAAGGGTGGTAGCCGGGTCTCTGCAAACAATTATCGACCGGTCAGCCTAACTTCAGTTTGCTGCAAAATCATGGAAAAAATAATTAAGCAACAGCTTATGCAGTTCTTTGAACATAACAATCTGCTATCGGAAGCCCAGCACGGTTTCCGTAGAGGTAGATCCTGCGTCACAAATTTGCTCTACTGTTTAGAACGTTAGACTGAAGCAGTCGGTAGTGGAAATATGGTGCACGCAGTCTATATAGACTTCAAAAAGGCTTTTGATAGCGTGCCGCATCACCGCCTTCTTTATAAACTCAACCGCATAGGCGTAAGAGGTAGACTTCTGACATGGATAGAAAACTTCTTAACTGGCTGCTCAAAAGCTGTCCATATCAGCGACAAACCGTCGACTAAAGTTGAGGTTGAGAGTGGTGTTCCCCAAGGCTCTGTTCTCGGCCCTATTTTGTTCATTGTCTACATCAACGATTGTGCCACCGAACTGTACTGCGATATTGCCATGTTTGCCGATGATCTCAAACTTTGGCGCGTCATTTAAACTGCGGCTGATGAAAAGAACTTGCAGGCAAACTTAAATCGACTCCAGAAATGGTCAAATGACTGGCTCTTGCCGTTCAATGAGAGCAAGTGCAACATCATACGAGTCGGGAAAAGATATCCTTCGAACCGTACGGTTTGCAGTCTGAATGGCATTCCATTGAAAGAAGTGGATTTTTAAAAGGACCTTAGAATCGGGATCACGCCCTCGCTTAAACCCTCCCTACATTGCGCAAAGGTAGCGAAGTCAGCCATGTCGATTCTGTACCTCGTTAAACGAGCTTTTTGCAGCCTTCACTACAGACTGCTTCGCTAAAAGTCTTCGGAACATTCGTGCGGTCACAGTTGGAGTCGGCTATCCAAGCTTGGAGACCCTGGGCGGCGAACGACATCAACATCCTCAAAAAGGTCCAAAGGCGATCAACCAAACTTGTCCATGGACATGATTCACAGTCTTATGAAACACGGCTGTCGAGTCTCAATCTCTTTCCCTTGCACTATAGACAGCTTCGGGGGGACCTGATACTAACATTCGGCATACTACGCGTCCAGGACTGTTGTCTCGTCCCGGGGATTTCTTCGGGTTAGCATACAACGAACTTGAGAGGTCATCCTCTCAAATTACGTGTGACTGAAGCAAGGCTAGACACTCGGAAGTACTTCTTCTCCAAAAGAGTAGATCGAAGCTTGAATAGTCTTCCTCGGATGTTGTTATGATCAGACTCATGGAGGTTTCTAAGCGAAATTTAGATTGATATAATGGTGCGAGCGCAACACTAGCTGAAAGCTGCAAGTGGACGATCATAAAAATAAGGCAATTATGATACTACTAGCTATATTTTGGAGTAACATTTCTTTTATTTTTGTTATTTTCGTTCGAGGGCTTTCATTCTCCCATTATTCCCATGCTGGGGTCCCCGAGGTCTTCGCTGCTTAACTGATTTGCACACCTTGGTGACATCGTGAGTGTTCGCATCAGCTGGAGCCTGGTGACACGTCGTCCATGAGGTGTATGAACGTTCTCCCTTTGGCTCGAACCGCAATGGACCGAGGATGATCTGGACATATATTTTCCACCTTTGAAATCCCTCAACGGACTCTGCAATCAGCAGGGAGAATCATGGCTGATTCATGTGACTTCCGAAATGCCCCCGTTGGACCCCCTCCCAAGGGCGACAGTTTTTCTCTAAATGTCACCGGGATACTACTGTCGATCTTTTTCAACTATGTTCCACTATGTTGGCCTCGCCAACGCATCAATTCTATTTTTGATACCACAACTCGCATGTGCAAATAGAATT